>JAJJMC010008698.1:851777-987261 GCA_023531435.1 Papaver californicum | reverse complement strand
AAATTAAATATCCGACCTGCGTGTCGAAGATAGACTATTGTTTTAAAAACTTTGTTTTTTTTACCAAATTTATCTTATAATGCTCGTCATTTTTGAATATTATTTTCTTAAAACTTATTATTCTTAAAAACCCCACACGATAGTCGGATTGACATTTGTTGGCTTGAAGGCTTGAGTGTGCTTTTTTTCCCATGAGTAGTGCCACACTTCTATTTTAGGGTGGTCGACCTAGAATGATGAGGTGGGGCGTTACATAATAACATTGAAAAAGAAAGAAAAAAATTTAAAGTTCTAATAAGTAAATGATCTGTGAAAATCGGTTATAAACCCAACTGGGGCAATCGATTCGCCCAATTCGACAAATCTAACACGGATTTTTTTAGAAAAATTACAATACCAATAACGAACATATCCCCTTTTTCTACTGGTTCAAAGGTTTACAAATTAACCCGAACAGAAAAAAAAAACTTATTACTACGTGCGTCTCTATAAAAGTTAAACGGTACCAGAATAAAAACAGGTGCACTTTATCATTGTTGAATAGTCTTTTTATATACCAGTAGATATATATATTCCCTTGTTTTGAAAAAATCGGTTTATATAATAAAATAAACCTATTTTTTTTAAAACGGAACGAGCTTCAAAAAAATAGGTTTATATAAATAAAATAAATCTATCTTTTTAAAACATAACGAATGAGATTGAATAAATGCTATGTAAATCATATGTTGTTGAAGTTTATCTAATTATTTTATAGCCCCCTATTATGCGTTCTTTAATCATTCTTCAAGATATCGCTGAATCCAACTGTTACTTTCTGAATGCACGTTGAGTCGTCGACGCACTGTTTTTGTAGAAAGCCGTGAGAATAATCATTTCATCCATAAAACGAATACATTCATGTGGACATTTGGGAAAGTGGAAGTAAATCTGTAATTGCACAATGTTCTGACTTTCATGGAGATTTTTATTTTAGGTTTTCGATTTTCAGTGACAAAAGAATTAGTACAAGACTGTTGATAGAGGTACCAATTTATTTTAAGGTTTTTAGTGACAAAAGAATTAGATAAAATATAAGATTATTAATAGGAGTATCAATTTATTTTGAGGTGTACCAAATTTTATAGAAGACTAATCCTTAACCTTTGGAGTGGTACCCCAAACAGACTGGTACCCCTGTTAGCCACCATGTAAAATGGGTTAATTGTAGTATATTGATCGGTCTTATTAGAAACTAGTAGAAAACATGTAATATGCATTCTTTAACAACATAAAATTTAAAAACAATAATCTCTTGTTTAAAATTTAAAATTTAATATATATATTTTATAAAAATTTGATTTATATTTTAAAAGATTGTCAAATTTAAATTTTATTTGTTTATTTTAAAAATAATTATATTTTTATAAATGTATAACTACATGTTTAATACATAATTTTATTCTTAAATATATATATATATATATCCGTTTTTAGAAAAATAATACTATCACTTTTTTAATTTAACTTATTTTTAGGTTAAAATAAAAAAATGATAGTAACACTTTTATAAAAACAGAGGCAGTAGTATTAATGATGTTAGGAATTATTTTTATAATATCAAGATTCTACTAACTAAAAATAAATATTTATTTATATTAGTAAGATAGATCAAAGATATCTCAAAAATTGTTAAATATATTTGATTAGGGTTACTCATTCATATTCAATTTAGGGTTAGGTAAGCTCACCAATAGACAATGATTTTTTGCTGCTCATCGAATATAGCAATGATGCTGATAAACAATTTTGTGCTGGTTCTAGTTTCGTGTCGCATTTTTAAAATTTATTAATGGTGGGGAAAAAAGTTTTATAAACTAGTGGACTTCATACAAATAACAAATAATTGACGTTTAAAAAAAAATTAAAACTTTTAATATCTATACCATGTGCACTGACATAGGTGCCCGTCAAGGAAACTTAGAGGGTGTTTGGTAAAAATTAGCATTATCATTTATGATTATAGATAATCATAAATTAAAAAATAATTATGATACTAATCATTATTATAATAAATTTTAACAAACAACTTTCTGGGATAATTGATTATCTTAAAAAAATGTCTCGAAGAGGAGAGAAAAGAATGATGATCTAAGAAATTTTTTTAGTCCACTATTATTTTTTTATCTCTCTCTTGATAGTTTAGAGAAAATAAGGAAAAAAATCTAATTCATTTTTGTTAAAAAATAATTGATTATGATAATTTTTATAAATGACTTTTTTATACTTATAAAAATAATAAGTTTTTTCAATTATGATTAAAATAATCAGTTATTATAAATTTTAACAAACACCTATATAATGGATTATGGGCTGAATAATTAATTATGGACCCATAATCCATTATAATTATGGGCTTCTTAATCCGTTAAATGGTTTTTCTGGGATACTAAATGCAAGGTTAATGGTTATAGGGTGTTTTAGGATATTATTAAATATCTAAGTTATCCTTTTATCAATTAAATCTAAAAAGAAAAAAAAGTCTAATTTTATCATTTTTTCTTTTTTCTACTCTAGCAGTAAATTGATTTTTTTTAAAATAAAAACCATGTCAATGTATTCAATTAAATAAAAATTATTCATCGACATTTAAAATCAAAAACCTACTTTTTGTTATTGTTTTTGGTGATTGCAATAAGTTAGATTCTCCCAAATAAGTTTGAAATGAACCGATTTCAGAACCACCTACGGTTATATCGAAGACCAATTTTCCAGTCGTAGGTTTATTTTTTCACGTTTTACAACTAGCAAAAAAAAAACTCTCAACCTTAACTGCAAAGGCGGAGCTAGAAAACCTCTTATAGTGAGGCAAACTTTTATAAGGGTAGCCAATAAGGCGTAAAAGGCTTGTTATAGACAAAATAGGGCTTAAAATAGGCAAATATTAGCTTGGAGCCATCCCATCAAGATAAGTGATTGTCTACCCATACTATAGGCTCACTCCGCCCCTGCGTAATTGGGTTGAAATATTCTCACATTCAGGTTGGAAATCATCCAACCTAACCCAAACCTATGTTTTTGAAAATTTATCGCAAATTTCCTAATCGTAAAAGTTTATTCCCAGACGTAGATTTAAATAAAAACATACATATACTTTCACGACTGGATTTTTTGCCAGTAGACTTAGTCGATATTTATCTACGGCTAGGTTATTTTCTTGTTGTAACCATCCAAATTAAGAAATGATTTACTTAGCCATAAATGAATTACCATTAGGTTTTCCCCAATTTTACCCAAATACGGCTAGGATTTTATATTACCTAGCTGTAAACATTGTAGCGATTGGATTTTAAAGTACGTACCTGGTCGTAAATATGTATGAAAAACTTATGAAATTTATTATATTTATAAAAAATTGTTAATATATCACTTAAGGATTCATCCATCTAAAATTTCTCGATAAAACCATTTATTTTCGATGAGTAAATAAATTTTAGATTTTCTAAAACGATTCTTTTTTTCCTTCTACATCATCTTCCCTTAAATTTTTCTATCACTAACTATAAATCTTTAAAAAAAAACATCGCTAACTATAAATAAAAAGGATAAATTTAATCTAACAACCAAATCTAAATTAACTAATCTAAATAAATTATTAATATTAAATATTTAAAGATATTTTAGTTATTATTAAAAATATTTGGATACGAAATTATCAGAATTACTACCGGATTTTGTCTTACATGAGAAGCTGTTGGATTTAAAAGCCCCTAAATCAGCTTTTGATCCAAGATATAGTAAACGGTGGAAAGGCGCGCCAGTGTATTATGTTAGGAAATAAAAGGAGGACGACACATGTAAGACGATGAAGGAAAGAAGCAGTGGTTCTAAGAAGAACAAGAAGCACACAATCAAAGCCGTATGAAAGGATCGAATAAAGGACAGATGTGAAAGACTGAATAAATCCCTGCATGATTGACACATAAGATTGGGAAAGTAGTATCACACTGATCGAAACATATAGCATTAAATGCTTATTGAACGGGAAAGTAAGAGTAATAATTGAGCATGGAATGGGAAAGTAAAGGAAATAATTACTTTTATTTACTTTAACCACATGATTGACACCTATGATCGGGACAAAGATGATTCTCAAAGAACGAAGAGTACGTGTTAATCATACAAGGTAACGGACCAAAAAAGTGAAGAGCATGACCTGTCAACCATACAATCATCCCGATCTAAAGATAATAAGGAGAACGAAAGAAGGTATCGGGACAAGAGGGACCCATTAGATAATCTATAAATAGAAGAGATCATTCAACTGGGAGGGGGTCGGAAAATTGAAAGAAGAATAGGCTAAGGAAAAGTAATCAGAGAAGAAAGAAAAGATCATTAGGTATGTATTTATCGTGTAAGATACTATTTCAAAGTTTCACTATCATGATTCATCTTCTATACTTATAAAGATCATGAATTAGATATGGAATTAGGGACTGTAATTTGATCAAATGTTTGATAAGAAAATAAATGTTTAATTGAAACCTTTCTAATTAATTGATTTTAAAGAGGATTCTGTGTATCAAAATGTTAGTTAAAATCTTTCTATTTACTGTATCTTATCAATTTATTGGTTGTTCATGTCAATGTGAATTTTGGCATAAATAATTTGGCGCTAGAAACAAGGGATGTTTCAAAGGATTTATCCTACCTGTTCAAGAAAAATGGATTTTTATGATGTATTTCAAAAAGTAAAGAAATTTAGTATATGTGTTTCTAAAAATGGATTTTTCTATTGCATAATAACCTATATGTGATATGCAAAAGGAAAATTGTATGTTATTGAAAAGAAAAAGTTTTAAGTTTGAATGGATCTGTTTAAATGTTTGATTTCATTTTATATGAATCTAAAAGATTTATGGTAGATGATACAAATTATTTTGCTAAAAGTATATATAGATTTTTAGAAGGTCAGTAAATTAGTGTCTGACTCTTTCTTTATTAAATAATCTGTTAAGAAATTATGTGGCTAACTTTTGAAAGATCATTAGAACTCAAGAGAGAAAAGAAACAATCAAGAAACAAAGAATCCAGAAGAAATATGTCTCAAGAAGCAGGCTCCGGAAATCAGGACAGTAACGACGGACAAAATCACAGAAAAGGGAAGAAGAGAGTGAACCAGAACAACAACAGAGTGATTTAGGAAGTCATATACCTAATCAGGAATTAACACCAAATACCATTATTCAAAATAAATCGTCACATCATGAGAATTCACGAAATGAAGTAAATCATCTTCAAAATCTGCTGAAAGAAATGAATGAAATAAGAAGAGAACAAAGAGCCAGTAATGATCAAATTGCATTATTAACTAAAGAAAATCAAGCTTTGAAAAATACGATTCAACGTGAGGAAAAACTAGCAGCAACAGGGTCACGAAGCAATTTCTGGAAGGCATGCACCCAGAAATGAAAGGGAAAATCAAGATCAGAGAATGGTATTAGCAGGATCATCATCCCGGGCTAGGAGGCAACGGGAAAATCAAGAAATTCAACGTGCACAATGGCTAAAATGTATTGAAGCTATGGAGCAAATGAAAGAAGAGATAAAAGGGATAAAAAATAAAGAAGGAGGAAGAATTGAAGAGGTGCTGAAGGAAGCCAAACGAACACCGCTGGCTCAACAGTTGACATGCGTTCCATTTCCAAGAGAATACAATATCCTTGTATTTGAATGTTATGATGGTACGAAGGACCCGACCTCACACTTAAAATATTATAATCGAGTGATGTCACGATGGGACGGACACGAAACAATAATGTGCCGATGCTTCCCATCAAGTTTGAAAGGTTCAGCATTATTATGGTATGACAGATTGCCAGAAAGTTCCATTCAATGTTATTCACAATTAGTGAGGAAATTTCTCGAAGCATACATGTACAACAAGCCCGTTGATTCGGGAGTGGACAGACTATATTCCCTTACATTAGGCTAGAAGAGACGATTCGGTCATATACGGCCCGATGGCATACAATTTTCTAAGCAATTGGAGATGTAGATTCAAGTACAACGATCAATCATTATAAGTGGGGAATCGCTGATCGGAGATGTCAACTTTTTATTGAATTCATCGTAACAATCCCAAAACTTAGGGACAGCTCATGGAAATAATAGAAACATGTGCAAGATTGCAAGATGTGCAAGAACAAGGTCCGAGAAGTAATTCACGAAATCAAAGAAACATAAAAAGGACAAATTCAATCGAAGTATCACCAAAACAAAAAAAGAAGTTCCCTCATAAATATGAACCAAGAGAATCAAAGCGCCCACGACAAGGGGATAACAAAAATTTTGTTCAGCGATTTCAAGAAAGAGTGTTTACAAAACTCAACATATCGTATTCTGAATTATTCGAAATCATAAAAAATAAACTAGATTTCCAGTGGCCGCCATCAAGAGGCAATCATCCTGAGTTCACACAACATTCAAAAGATTATTGTGAGTACCACAGTTATAAAGGGCACACAACAGATAATTGCAGGAATTTTATTATACTGGTACAAAGAATGATTGATGCAGGAGAGTTGAAAGAATACATTCAAAGGCCCGAACCAGTAGCAAGACCAGACAAAAGCAAGGCAGTGCATATCCCGTATAACGAACAAACCATTAATATGATATCATTTTCAGAAGAAAGAGATACAAATATGAACGCTGCAATCAATAAAAAGTTATGCAAGAGGATTCGGGACCATGAAAATTTTAAAATATCAGGAAGAATAACGGAAGCTTGGGATGACTGGATGGCATCCCCTTTAACTTTCTCGGCACATGAAGTAAATCAAGAAATTGAGATGCATAATGATCCTTTGGTTCTTACATTGCTAATTTCAGGGTGGAACGTTAGAAAAATTCTTTTGGATGGGGGCAGTTCTTTAAATGTGTTGTTTCATGACACATTTTGCAAAATGGGACTAAAAAAAGATCAGTTAATCCCGTCCCGATATGTTATTTATGGGTTCAATGGAATGGCTTCAAGACCTGAAGGAGATATTGATTTGCAAGTATCTGCTGGACCAATTAACATATTGACAAGATTCAGCGTAGTAGATGCTCCATCCCCGTACAATGCAATAATCGGGAGACGATGGATACACCGGTGAAAGGTGTAATTTCAACTTATCATCAATATTTGCGGTTTCCAACACCGCATGAGAAATGGAGATTAAGGGAGATCAAGATGATGCAAAGTTTTGTATAATGGAAGAAGTAAGAATGAATGGAGAACGTGAACAACAACAACAGGAAAGAAAGAAAGACCGTAAAATCAAAGCAAAAGAAGAGGAGAAAAATCAATACTTGAAAAGAAACGTCGAACAAAAAGCAACAAATGAATTAGGAGAAAGCAGTAAGAATCAAGAAAATTCAACAAATCGGCAATTCGAAGGATCCACATAGCAATTAAAGGGAACTCCAACTTCGATCGGGAATCCTAAACCAATTTTCACTTCTGTAGAAGAAACTAAAATTATAAATATTGGAACTACAGATTTTCCTAAACAAGTGCGAATTGGAACATTGATGAAAGAAGATATGGAGCAAAGTTTGATCAAGCTACTTCGTGATTTTGTAGATATATTTGCATGGAACATGGAAGACATGCCCGGGATAGATCCAAATATCGTACAACATGAATTACAAATACGTCTCGATGCTATAACATTTCGACAACGGATACGTAAGGTTGCACCGGAGTATCACGACCCAGTAGAAAAAGAGTTAGCAAAGCTTTTAAATGCAGGATTCATTCGTGAAGTACGATATCCAACGTGGATTTCTAATATGGTGATCGTTCCAAAAAAGAACGGTAGGGTAAGAATCTGTATAGACTTCACCAATTTAAATAATAAGGCATGTCCGAAAGATAGTTATCCACTTCCCAACATTGATCAGTTGGTAGATGCTGTAGAAGGCCATGAGGCATTATCTTTTATGGATGGTCAGTCGGGATACAACCAGATTGCACTTGCAGAAACTGATCAAGAACATACAGCATTCTTCACTCCATGGGGGTTGTATTGCTATACCAGGATGCCATTTGGATTACGAAATGCGGGAGCAACATATCAACGACTGGTTGATGCAATATTCAAACCTTGGATCGGGAAAATTCTAGAAGTTTATGTGGATGATATGTTGGTAAAAAGTAAATTATCTATCAATCATCTACAAGACCTCACTGAAATTTTTGGTGCATTACGAAAATACAAGATGAAAGTTAATCGGAGAAGTGTATTTTTGGTGTTACTTCGGGACGTTTTTTTGGGTATTTGATTACAAAAAATGGAATTGAAGTTGATCCAGCAAAGATTCAAGCAATAACAGATATGCCATCACCGAACAACATTAAAAGTGTACAGAAATTAAATGGATGTTTGGCCACTTTAAGCAGATTTATTGCTAGATCATCAGAACGGTGCAAACCCATTTTTAATATACTGAAGAAGAAAAATAAATTTGATTGGAACGACCGATGTGAACAAGCATTCCAAAACATAAAAATGCATCTGGCTACATTACCAGCATTACAGAAACCGGAACCTGAAGAAATATTAATTTTGTACATAGCGGCAACGCAAGATGCAATCAGCGCAGTGATGGTATGTACTAATGAGAAAATAGAGAAACCAATATACTACATCAGCAAAACCCTTAATTCAGCAGAAAGAAATTACACTAAAATCGAACAACTCATTTTATCATTGGTCTTTGCCAGTCAGAAGTTACGTACCTATTTTCTCACACATTATGTTCGTGTCCCGAGCAAGGCACCGTTACAATCAGTATTAAAGAATACAGAAAAAGTAGGGAGGATCGCAAAATGGAACGCCCAGCTAGAATAATTCAACATCATTTATGAGTTGCAAACCGCACAAAAATCTCAAGTTTTAGCTGACTTCCTTGCGGATTTCCCGATTGAAGAAGAATATGAAATTCAAGGTCCGATAGGTGGAAAAAAAGAAATTAATTTATTTAAAACTTTTTCACTAAAATTTTCATCACTTTAATAATTCATTTTTTATTTGTATATCTATGTTAAAGGATTACCAGGATGCGAGGAAGAGGACCCACAAGATATTCTGAACTCAACAAATTCTCAAAGGTGGGAAGTCTTTGTTGATGAATCCCGAAATAAGGAAGGAGCGGGAATTGGCATTGTGATTACTGCACCAATGTGAGGACGAATGACACATTCATTTTGTCTTGAGTTTGAAGAACATACAAATAACATAGTAGAATATGAAGCTGTAGTTCATGCTTTAAAACTCATCATCGAGCTAGGAATCAGCAATGTTCGACTCACAAGTGATTCACAATTGGTAATTCGACAATTCGAATTACAATATCAAACACTTGATGAAGATTTAGTACAATATAAAAACCTTGTTCAAACCCTAGCAAATCAAATCCCAAACATTATTTTTCGGCATCTGTCACGAGACAAAAATCGACATGCTGATGCACTGGCATTCATTTCCTCCATGGTAAATGATCCTAATATCACAGTTATAAAAGTCGGAAGAATATATGAACCATCTATACAGATAAAAGCACTTAATAACATAGAAGAAGATATGATAGAAGAAATTAATGATCTGCAATACAAACTGCCGCACCTATGCCCCAACAAGTAGATGATCAACCAAATGAACCAGATTGGAGGATTCCGATTCATCAATATCTACAAGATAAAATATTGCCTTCAAATTCTAAAGAAGCGAGAAAAATTCAACTCAAATCGGATAGTTACCAGCTTCGTGATGGTATTTTGTATCGTAAATCATTCCTCGGGCCATTATTCCGATGCTTATCACAAAAGGAAGGATTACGGATACTCAAAGAAATACATTATGGAGATGCGGGAAACCACAGTGGAAGACGTTCATTCGCATTAAAAGCTAAAACCCAAGGTTATTATTGGATATCCATGGTTAAGGACTGAGAAAACATGGTACGAAGGTGTGAAGAATGTCAACGATTCGCAAAGAAAATCAAAGCACCTGCCACATAGCTTAATTCTATACTCAGTCCATGGACATTTACGAAATGGGGGGTAGATATTGTTGGTCCGTTAGTTGATGGGACCAAAAAGAGAAAATATTTAATTGTGTCCATCGATTATTTTACCAAGTGGGTAGAAGCTAAAGCATTAGCCCGAATCAGAGACATCGATGTGTTCACATTTTTATTTGAAGATATCATCTGCAGATTTGGGATTCCAGCTGCCATTGTTTCTGATAATGGAAAGCAATTTCAAGGAAAGAACATTGATATGATATTTGAAGCATTTAACATTCAGAAACACAAATCCACACTATTCTATCCTCAGAGTAATGGACAAGCTGAATCCACAAATAAAACAATCAAAACAAATTTGAAGAAAACATTGGATGGACATTACAAACAATGGTGTGAACAATTGCAGTTATACCAACAGAAAAGAATCGTACTGGAGAGTCACCATTCCTTCTTACTTACGGGACAGAAGCAGTTATACCAACAGAAATCATTCTACCTACAACTAGAACAGAAGCATGGGAGAAAAATCTAAATTCAGATTTAATGTTACAAAAGTTAGATGATTTAGAAGAAAAAAGAGAAGTGGCACTCCAGAAAATGGAAAAATTATCAAAGAAAAGTTGGCACGGAACTACCACAAAAAGGTCAAGTCACGAAACTTTGTCCAAGGACAATATGTTTTACGACAAATCACAGAATACCATCGGGACAAAAGTGCAGGGAAGTTCGCACCAACTTGGGATGGTCCGTACATAATAAAAACATCAGAGGGACAAGGATCATACTATCTTCGGAATATGCAAGGAGAAATCTTACAACATCCATGGAACGCACAATACTTAAAACTTTATTATCCATGATTAACAGTACAACTATGGTGGCCAATACATGTATACAAATTTTTATTCAATACTTTATCTGATGATAAGATATTTTTTTATGAAGTTATACTTAAAATAACAGTCAATTCCAGGAACACCTCATTCTCGAAAACGCTACGATTGGCGACATAATCAAAATTCAATTATTCCAGGAACACCTTATTCTGGAAAACGCTACGATTGGCGACATAATCAAAATTCAATTCCAGGAACACTATATTCTGGAAAACGCTTTGATTGGCGACACAATTATGATCCAATTACTCCAGGTACATCATATTCTGGAAAACGCTTAAGATTAGCGATACAATCGTAATATCAACAAAAAGGTAAATGTCCTTATAGAATTTTAATAATTTTGAGATTCTAATAAAGAAGTAATGCCTAATTTATGGTTATCATTTTCAGAGTACGTTCGGGACCAACCCTGTATCTTACCCCTGGCCCGGGTTTGTTTCTTATGTGTGGGATCTCGAATTACATGTTTTGAGGTATATATACTTCGATCCATTGTACTCCTGAAACAATATGATTAACCTAAAGATTTCGAAAATGTCATCCCTTATGCAGGACACAATATTAAAAGCATATCCACGCACAATAGAAGAAAGTCACAAAATGAAGTTTCCAACTAACGTATGTCAAAACTCAAAGATACAAAAGGATCGGGACATAAAAAAAAAAAATCAAAAGATGCAGCTATGTACATTAGAACAAAGAACAAGTACAACTAGGCTTCGGAATTGGCGTGTCGGGATGGTTGAGAAGGAACCTTCGGGACAGGAGCGCGACCATTCAATACAGAAGGATCGGCTTGAGCACGATCCAAGGCAGCATTAAATGACATTGCATTTTTTTCCTTGGCATCTTCTCTCACCCAACTTTTATAAGCACGCCCATAATCAATTTATGATTGAAGATCTTTAATTTTTTGCTGATATTTTTCTACTTGTTTACCCAAGCAGGATCTTTGATCTTTTTCAGCATTTAATTCCTTTAATAGCTCCTCAGATTTTGATTGTTCTTTTACAATTTCCTGTTCACGAGCTTCGAGCTTAAAAGTCTCAGCATTCAAACGAGTTTGCAAATCCCGAAGCTTTATTACGCTAAGAGCTACGTTCTTTTCCGAAGTCTTCAACTCTTCAGTAATATTTGTTATTGTGCTATTCGCAACATTGAGTTCAGCCTCTGCTATTGTTGCTCGTGCATTAGCTTCATTAACTTTCTTTTCTATCCCTGAAAACCAAAATAAATATCATTTAAACCATATAATACGCTAACCAAAATAAGCATATAACTCAAGCATATACCTCTAGATATAGACTTCAACTCTATTTCTTTAAGAGTTAAAGTTTTCATAGCTTCCTGATATTTCGATTCAGCTCTATTGCGTCTCCAAGTATTCAACTCAATACTATCGGACAACTGTGCTAATTTACCTTTAACCAATTTTATTTCCATATTTACTTCTTTTGCATGATTGTTCAACTGAATCATCCTACGCTCGAACCTAAATAGGGATTCCAAGTCTCCCACTGATCCCATAAATGAATTTCAAATTAAAAAAAAAAAAATGATACGAACCTATAAAGGTACGAACCCAAATAGGTACGAACTAAGGGGCAAGGAACGAACCTTGATTCTGACTTTGAAGCCTTTGATTTTGATCCTCAAAATTTTGAAGTTGTTGTTGTTGTTGTTGTTGTTGTTCTTGCTGTTGTTGTTGTTGAAGTTGTTGTTGAAGATAGTTGTTTTGCTGCTTGAGATTTTCAATTTTTTGCTGCAAATCATCATTTCCACGCTTCACCCTCTCTGCTTCGTTCTTGAACAATAGCTCCATCATTGTGGCCCGAGCTTTATGAAACTCATATGAAGTGAATAAACAATCGGTGCCATATTTAAGCTGAGCAAGAGCTTGCTGCGGGAAAGAATATGATGGACCCTCTGCAATAGCCAGAACTTCATTTAAAGAAGAAGGAGGATTTAGTGGGAACGATTGATCGTAACATTCGCTTTCGAACCAGGCATCCCGAGCATCCTCCAGTGGAACAACACCATGTGAATTCCGCAGCTAGACATCGAAGAACTATCAGATTTCAATGATTCAGGACATGCGGAAGTATTCAGAAGTCCTTTAGAAAGAAACCACTTGAAAGCTTCGTCCTCATCGGTTGATTCCTTCATTCATTCCCATATTTAGATCGACTTCAGAGAAGGATCTTTGAGCAGAAGATTCAACATCAGGCATGTCAACATCGGCCCTATCAGCATTACTGGAAGAATGAACCAATGTCCCGATGGGTGCATTTGATTCATGAATGAAACCAGAAGCATTTTTATCTACAAGGAGGTTCGGGACATTAGGGACATCTGTAACTGAAGTACTAGGAGCTATGTTTTCAACATCCGCTTCTTCAATAACTTCATTTGTCTTTTCTTCTACAATAACATCAACAACAACATTTTCCTTTTCAGTATTTTCTTCAACAATGACAACATCATTCACTTCTTCAATATGTTCCTCTTCAAGCAATATCATCTGCTTCTTCTTGAGGTAACCCAGTAAAAACTGTCATTGTACCACTATTTGAAGCGATTGGCTCTATGTCGAATTTATAAGAAAGGGGAGAAAAGGAATCATAGAAGCCGGTAGGAGCAGCAGTAGTAGGAACAGCTTCAGAAATAGATTGAGCTATTGGAGGCTGGTCCGAAGAAATAATTGGCTCCCCCACGCTAACAGGAACAACATCAATGATGACGCGCTGTCCCAAAACTTCTGCTTGGACCGCACCTTCAACGTTCTGTCCCGCAGCCAAGATAAGAGCGGAACTGCTATTCCCTTCAACAAAGCAATCTCTAATCTCCCCTTCTTCTACTTCAGAAGGGTACAACGGTCTTTTTGGTTTCTTTTTTTTCTTTTCAGGGAGAACTAATTTTTGTTTCCCCTTACCTTCAATAACTTCTTCCTCAACTCTTTGCCTACCTTCAACGATCTAAATACCGAGGCTTGGGCGAGGAGGAGGAACTTCAGTTTGAAGTTCGGGGTCGGGTTCAACCTGAAGCACAAACATTTGTCCCGTAAGAAAAAATTCAGTGGTAGTTCGAGACAATACTAAAAGAAAGAAGAGTACGAACCTTATATTCAAACTTGAAGTCATCAAAATTTAATCGCCAAGGACAATAGCTTGGGAAACGTTTACGAACCCTTTGAATTTCATCTTTGGAGGTGTTACCAAATACCCAAGGACCTTCAATTATAATTGGAGTGCGATACCACTTATAGTCATGATCTTGACGAATTCTTTCTTTTGTGGGAAAATCAATTTTGGTAAATGGAATAAACTTAATTTTTGGATCGTCAACCTCATATAATAAGGTAAATCCCGTAAGACACTTACGAACAGGGCTAACGCTCCACTTCACAAAATTCCTGATACTGACACCATCTCCGTATGTAGAATGAAAATTTTCAACTGTATAATTGTCACGTTCTACAAAATTTGGAACGTAACAAGTAAGATTAGTTCGCCCTTCACTTCGGAGGCTACACTCATCAAGGATACGCCACCAATTCCATTATATTGTGTAATGGATCGAGCTTGACCATGAGGAGAATCACCGCGAGATGCAAGAACTTCAAATTGGAAAGGATTTTCTTCTTCATATAGTGGGTGACGAAGTCCGGCCTCTAAAGCACCAGCTGAAATTAATAAACTATGGGAAGAATAGTTAAAGCTCTGAATTGCTCCTAAAGTCAGTACATCACCATTTTTGTCATAGAGTGAGACTTTAAAACCCTCAAGAGCATGTCTTCTCTTGAAATCCTCAATATTCATCGACCGATAACTATAAGTGGCATGAGCCCGCTTATTTCTGGGGGAAGCACTGGTAGTTATAGAAGCATCAGGAGATGGGTTACGAACAGACCGAGACACAGCATATCTAGAAGAAGAAATTCTTTAAGTTCTTCCGGTTTCTTGGTGATCACCAGCAGCATTGGGATTTCTGGAAGACATAATGTTTTTTCCTGAAAAGAAAATTTCAAAGGATCAATGTATGAAGGAATCATCATAGATCATAAAGAAACAATCATAAAAATCAAAAGCAATTATCAGTTCAATCATATCTGTTAAAAGCTAATCATGGTTAAATATCAAAATAAGATAATGGAGGTTAAAATCCTCAATATACATGGAAAAAGAAGATAAACAATTACTTGATCAAAAGTAGAATAAATGTGGTTGATGCTAAAAGCTCCTGAACAGTTGGGAGAATGAAAGTATTTGAAAATATCAAGGAAGATAAAGAGCAGCAACTTTAAGAGGTAAAGACAGAAGTGGAAAAGACTGCATCGTGTTTAAAGAAAAGAATAAAAACCGTCACAATTTGAAAAGGTGTTAATCAAGGCAAAGATTTGATTTCCTCGAAAAAAAGGTAACTGACACAAACGTGATAATAGAAGTTACTGCCTGCGAAAAATTCGCATAACGTGTGAAAAGAAGTAATGATAAAGTGGAAGGTAATAATTGTTCTTCTACTTTTTCCAAAACCTTGGATCAACCGTTAAAAGTTTTTGAAAAAAGAAGAAGAAGGGGGCAAGTTGTTAGGAAATAAAAGGAGGACGACACGTGTAAGACGATTAAGGAAAGAAGCAGTGGTTCTAAGAAGAACGAGAAGCACACAATCAAAGCCGTATGAAAGGATCGAATAAAGGACATATGTGAAAGACTGAATAAATCCCTGCATGATTGACACATAAGATCGGGAAAGTAGTATCACACTGATCGAAACAGATAACATTAAATGCTTATTGAACGGGAAAGTAAGAGTAATAAATGAACATTGAACGGGAAAGTAAAGGCAATAATTACTTTTATTTACTTTAACCACATGATTGACACCTATGATCGGGACAAAGATGATTCTCAAAGAACGAAGAGTACGTGTTAATCATACAAGGTAACGGACCAAAAAAGTGAAGAGCATGACCTGTCAACCATACAATCATCTCGATCTAAAGATAATTACTTTTATTTACTTTAACCACATGATTGACACCTATGATCGGGACAAAGATGATTCTCAAAGAACGAAGAGTACGTGTTAATCATACAAGGTAACAGACCAAAAAAGTGAAGAGTATGACCTGTCAACCATACAATCATCCCGATCTAAAGATAATAAGGAGAACGAAAGAAGGTATCGGGACAAGAGGGACCCATTAGATAATCTATAAATAGAAGAGATCATTCAACAGGGAGGGGGTCGGAAAATTGAAAGAAGAATAGGCTAAGGAAAAGTAATCAGAGTTTCACTATCATGATTCATCTTCTATACTTATAAAGATCATGAATTAGATATGGAATTAGGGACTGTATTTGATCAAATGTTTGATAAGAAAATAAATGTTTAATTGAAACCTTTCTAATTAACTGATTGTAAAGAGGATTCGGTGTATCAAAATGTTAGTTAAAATCTTTCTATTTACTATATCTTATCAATTTATTGGTTGTTCATGTTAATGAGAATTTTGGCATAAACATATTAGTGCTATAGCACGATACGACTGAAGAGGCAAATATCGAGAGGTTCAAAACCACAAGGTCAGTGGATACCACGTCAAACGCGTTGCGACATTTATATACATGAACAAGACTCTATCCTGCCACCACCGTGCCCGATACCAACGAGGGATCATTGTTCCAACTCTAGACAGTGGTCCCTTTTTGTATACTATATATTTTATTTGGACAGTGGTCCATCTTATATATAAGAAAAGAAAATTGCCTAATACTACTGTAAGGTTTATCTAAACGTCGGATAACTAGTTTTAGTTACTTATTCGAATCAAGATAAAAGCTGATTAGGAAAATGGATATCATTCCCACATTTTGAAGTTCCAGCGAAAATTTTGTGGTTTGAACTTTGAAGCCCTAAACAAAATAAAAAATCATAGCTGCTGGAAGTTAAGAGTTTCCAATGTTTTGGTATTAGGAGGCACTCAGGCACATTGCCCGTTGGAATTATGTAGTTTATGTATTTTTTTATTTTTTGTAAGCATATAGTTTAGACTTCCTATGTGTGAAATGAAAGGCAATCGCCAACCAATCAATTTACCTGAATGAGATTAAGGCGTCCTTAAAACATTATATTTCCCATGAGCAGGCCGAAATATAAGTTGTATGCACCAAAAGATCATGCTAAACAACTCCGTTTTTGTAACTTCTGCATTACGAATCCATTAAACCAAAATATGGTGTGACACAAAAATAAAAAACAAAGGTAATTTCTAGAATATTGTGATATGTGATTGTTTTTTTTGTTTTTTTCTTTGCTTTTTTTTTTCACTCCATAAACATGCAAAATTTAATCGATTAATTCAACTATATTTCATTTTGATACTTCTCGGGTAAAGAAAGACTTTTTTTTTACTTGAATGAGATTAAGGCGTCGTAAAAACTTGGTATTCCCATGAGCAGGCCGAAGTATAAGCTGTATGCACCAAAAGATCATGCCAAACAAGTTTTTTTTTTTTTTTTTATAACTTCTGCTTTACGAATCCATTAAACCAAAATATGGTGTGACAAAAAATAAATAGAAAGGCAATTTCCAGAACATTGTGATATGTGATTAGTTTTTTTTTTTTTAATCACAATACCCCGTAAACAATGCAAAATTTAATAAATTAACTCAACTAGTTCTCGTTTTGATACTTCTCGGGTATAGAAAGACCTTTTCTTTTTTTCTTTTTTTCTTTTTTTTTTTCAGGAAAGACCTTCAAGTGGATGAAAAAGAAACTTTATTGAAATGAGGATTGCTCAAGATGTTAATTCATACTAAGAATGCTTTAAAAAAAATCCTACTAAGGCAGTAATAAACAACTGGAACTTCTTTTAATGTTTAGCTGATGGCTCCGTTCATATTTTAGCTCGATCTGTTTGTTTGCATTTCCACCAGCATCCATACATTTCTTTTGTATAACACCGTAAAACTGAACCCAAAACACCAATAAGGAAATTCAGTTGTATCAAACCTAAATTCAGTTATAAAAAATTCAGTTCGCGATACATAAAGCAGGAGTTTATGTAAATTTTGATACTAAAATTGAAAACAAATGAAGTTGATGATCAAGATCGACTATCTAAGAACAGATTTCCAACCAAAAAAAGGAATAAGACCTATAAATGTTATTAATTGAGACTCTGAGGTACACGATCACTTCTGCAATGAAAATTGAACCAGATCCAGATTTTATATAAGACGAATTATGGCATTTAATCTATGTTGCAGCAATTCAACTACTCTATATTAAAACATATATATTCTACCGTCAATTTCTATGTAATCAAAAATCAACAATAAGTTCAGTAACAAATACATTTATTTTTAAGAATAACCATCTTAACACTCGGGGTCCAAATTTTACCAACAACTATGCTATAAAGACTTATTAGGGTATGGCTCAACCGTTCATACGTCTTCGACGCAGGAGAATTTAGGATTTAGCCACACTTTCGGCTCAGAGAATTTTCTGAAAATCCAAATCAGTTACGGCATAGAAATTATAATTTAGAACCTTGTTTTTGGGCATACATCATTTTTACTAGGTATACAAAACAATAAAGTTATCTAGGATGGTTTATAAGGGGTGTCTAATAGGTAGGTCAATGACTAAGATACCCTAAATACCTTATACTCATAACTAACTTCCCACAAATCAGTTACAAAATTAACCCTATTAAAAACAAAATTATACAAATCAGTTACACATTCACATCAAAATCAATTTCTTCCCTTATTTTCCCTTATTCTTCCATTCTTCTCACCAGAGAAAAAAAAACCCCGATTTCGATTTTTTTCACCGTCAATTAATCGTCGATTCGTAAAATTTTAATCGTCGATTACACACAACTATAAATCTATAAGACGACTCGTTCGAAGAATCCTACCAGGCGCAAGACATCGAAGAAACGAATTGAAGAAGAACAAGAAGAAGTTGAACCCGAAATTGAATTAGGAGAAGGGGGAGAAGGTGGAGAGGGATAATTAAATCTCCAAATGTATATTCTAAGGTATTTCCCACAAACATATCTCTTTTTTATTTGCATGCAATTGAGATTTACGGTTTAAATCGAAAAAAAATATAAGTTTTTTTTTCAGTTTCACTGATTTTTTTGTAAGATTCAATAAAATTATCATCCGAACTTGTTAAGTTCTTCATTATGAAACTGTCGAAGAACAGTTCGACATATAATTGAAATTTCAAAACTCAATCAAACATTTACCTGATAACTACAAGTTTTGACTAGTACAAAGTTCGACTGGAATTTGTAATTCCAAAATCAGCCGAACATTTGTCTGTGGTCACCAATATCTGTTAAGTAGAAAGTTCGGTTGATTCAAGAATTTCCAAAATCAGCCGAATAATAATTTGTTCCTTTCAAATTTTCACAAGTAGAAAAGTTTGGCTGAAAAATGAAATTTCCAAAATCAGCCAAACTTATGTATGTTGGTATTATTAGTCAAAGTTAGTGAAGTTCGGCTGAAAAATCAAAAGCTCGGGACAACCGAACTTTTTGAATTTTATATCATTAGCCTAATATTGTAATATTAGTTTACACTTCCTATCAAATATTAGACGGACCTTATGATTTTCCTATCAAAAATTTGTTGTTTAAGGTATTAATTAGTTTGTATACTTCGTGTGCATTAGGAACCGAGGTAAAGGTAAAGGTACAAGAAGGAATATGGAGGTAACTTCTTCTTCTTCTAAAACTCCCGATCCACGAGGAGGCCGCATCAAAAAATTGGGAGTCGGTAAGAGGAGAACTTTGGTTGTTATTCGTGAACGAAGACCGAAGATACAAAGAGAAGAAGAAGAATCAGAGGACATGGAAGAAGATGTACCACAAGTAGAAGGAGGGGGAGGAGGATATGAACAACAAAAAGGGAAAGAGAAGGTCCTTGCTACAAAGCGGGATAAGGGGAAACACATTCCAGAGGATAAGAATGTAATAAATCCTCGTAAGGACCGCCTACCCCATGGCACTCCGAAGGATGGAGAAGAGGTCCTGATTAGTTACTTCGAGTCTAAACGAAGAGAATCTACGAGACTCCTGATCACCGGTATGCCACAAGAATTTTGAGACACCAGAGGGTTGCACTTGGGATCTGATAGGAGAGGTTAACCAAGTGATGTCTATAATACAAGCATCGGGTTTATGTACGGATATTCAATACGCACAAAGTGAATGTGATTCAATTACAGTGTGTGTTTTGTGAAAGATTCTGCCCAGAGACTTACACCTTTCATCTTCCCTTCAGCGATATGAAAATCACTCCCGATGATGTGAAGAACATTATTGGTGTTCCAAGTTACCAGGAAAAGCGTCGATGCCGAATTCTATGAAATGAATTGGGACAAACTCTATGCATTGGCTCAATAAACTCTTGGTTGGAGTAAAGGCATGATAGAATTGGAGTTTTCCTGTGCCTTCAAAGATGTGGATAGTGTGAACCAATACCTTGGCAACGGGGTTCTACAAAAAGAAGTTGAAGAATATCAAGTTGACCAATTTGAAGAGTTATTTTGAGAATACAAGGGCGAGAGTTGCAGATGGATTCTTGGTGTTGGACGATGATTTTATCAACCGAACTGCAACTGCATACTTGTTATATACTCTTGGGAGAACTATCTTTCCCGACCTCATAGAAAACAAGGTTAGTGCTCAATATCTCCAAATGTTAAGGGATCTTCCAACCCTCCACGAGTTCTCTTGGGGAACCGCTGCTCTTGGTTTTTTACTCGACAATCTTGCAACGACTTCTAGGTTAACAAGTACAAATATTGGAGGCAATTTCAGTTTTTTTCAGGTAATTCTCTATGATATAAAAGTTTTTTGATAATCTATAATAATAGGCGTATATTGTATATTATTAATGTTAGGTTTGTCTAATATAAAACAATGAATTATCATGAGAAAAATGTCTATGAGACCAACCCTTGTCATATGATTATTAGCCAAACATTAAGATTGGACTTTATTTCCTTTGTGACATTTTCGTAATAATTTGAGAATTTTTTCTTATATTTTTGATATAGGTGTGGGTGTATGACCATTTCCCGATATTGAATTTGGCCAATGATGTCGTTTGGAATGATACATTGCCTACTTCGGCCAAATCAAGAAAGTCAATAAACATAAAAATGATGAGGCGCTTGTAAGTTTGAAGGAGAAATTAGATGCTTTGGATGGCAGTGACGTTGAATTTGACCCATACATCAAGAAGGACGAACCCTTCAATGATGTTTTTCCAGATGCACAAATGGGTGTTGGGATGTACTATAGTCTATTGTTTTATCCTGGTGGATAAAACAAATGGTATTGATATTAGGCATCACTCTAGATAATATATTAGTTGTTGGTAGGCAACCCTGAATACATTTCTAGAGGAAATGTTGTATTATAGGAGGCAGTTTAGTTTCCAAAAGCTTTTCCAATTCATATTATGAGATTGAAGAGTGCTGAAATTGTTGTTAGTTTCATTAGAATGAATCTATATGCATACTTAATAGTGGGTTTCCATCTTAGTTTACCCTCACAAGTGTTATGAACTTTGATATTCATTATGTCTCTAATGTTATCTTCATCAAATAAAGAATTCAGAATATTAGAATTCCATCTTTTAGTGTCAATGTCTATTACCTCATAATACTAGAAGCATAATTAGCATCAAGCAATAATCCTTTCTATGATAGATCAGTCTCTCATTCCATATACTGACATTCTCACCAGTACCAATTTCCCAACAAAAATGTTTTCTAACAATATACAGACTTTGATTTATACCCTTCCAAATCCATGAACCATTTATAGAATGATAACCATATAAGGGATTTGAGAATGGATAATACTTACTCTTAAGAACTTTTACCCAAATATCATTTTCATTCGCCAGCATTCTCCAAGCTAACTTAGTGAGCATTGCTTGGTTAAGCATAAAGAAACACATGGATAAATTAAGGTTAGCGGTTGGGATTTATAGAGTCGAAGATGCATTGAACCGTTACTGTGAATTTCTAATCAACAATGGTGTATGTTTGCAGCTTTAAGATATGGAGTATCAATTATACAGTTACAGAAGGTGGGTTTCTGACAAGGATAAAATAGTAAATTACCTCTTAAGACTCTAGTCTGAAAAATATTAAGCATTTGAAATTCTGCGAAAGAATTCTTGAGTAGGCGCTTATCCCTACCCTCTCTCAGGCGTTTATCCCTGTCCTACTCTCTGTATGTACGACCAACTACATACACGATCAAATCGATGAATTTAATCAATAATTCATCGCTACACAAAATCATTAGAAACAACACTGGCGCTCACTATAACATTCCCATATGTTTTATGATTTTTACATAAAATCTCAAGCTCCTAAATGGATTTCTCACTAGTACAAAGCAATTTGAGTATTATTTTGGTGCTATATTCCACAACTGAATTCCAAAAAGTTACCTACGTTAATATTCACAATATTAACCTATTAAAACACCTATATAGCTCTATATGTGGATTTATTTGATTTAAGTACCACAGTTGTGCTTAAATTCAAAGTCAAAATAGTGACAGTCACAATTTCATAGCTTCTACTAAGCTAAAATCCCACCTCAATCACATTAATCCTTTGCTTAAAGAGACAACTAACGTGAGTGAGAAAAGAATTCAATTTAAGGGTCTTTGAAATGTTTGTTTTGCAACACCTATAAACATATCAAAAAACGTGCCAAAGTATTTTCAAACCCTAATTAGTGTTTAAAAATAGATTTGCAGTACTTGTAAACGTTACAAAAGTGTGACAAAAGGTATCTTCCAATCCTAAGGGTTTGAAAACAATTTTGCAACACTTATAAATGTTGCAAAAGTGTGTCAAAAAGTTTCAAACCATAATTTCGGAATTTGGGAAGCTAACCCTAATTTTTCAAACACGTCTTGCTCCTCTTACTTATGCGTTTTACTTCCTAGAACAAGGCTTGCACGACTTCACTCCTAGCATGGACATCATGCCTTTCTTCAAATATTTGGTGTCTTTATTATTTTACCCTCAACATGCGAAGATGAGCAGAAGAGTAAATATGAGCTCCTTTCCCTTTGGCCAAACACTTTCAAACCCTAATTTTTGAAGAGGGAGACGTCTCTACCTCTCTTGCTTCCAACATGAACACTTTAATCAAGCAACTAAGATGGTGTGACTACTTTCAAGACAAAAGTCGCATGCCTTTAAAGACAAATCAAGTCCACACGACTTTTTCTTTTGTCAAAATTGACAATTTTACTCTTTTACCTTCAACATGTGAGACTAAGTACAAAAGTAAACTATAAGTGTCTTGCGTCTTGTTAAAAATTGATGTCTAGTCTCTTATCAAAATTTTGATGTCTTGCTTCTTTTCAAAAAATGGCATTTTACTCTTTTACCCTCACTGTGTGAGGCTGAGTACAAGGAGTAAAATGTGAGACTCTTGTTTGAAGACTAAAATCGGTCACTCTTCTTCTTCTTTCACGTGAAGACCAGAGCTTGACGCTCCTCCTCTTCCTTCACGTGAGGTCCAAAGTTTGCCGCTCCTCCTCTCCCTTCACGTGAGGACCAAAGCTTGGTCTCCTCTTCTTCCTTTCACGTAAATTCCTTAACTTGGCAAACTAGGGTTTTGACAAGATTCAAACCTTAAACTATACTAGGCCTCTCACGTATATTTTCGTATAAGGCTTCCCATACAATCTTTTATACTCAGCAGTACACACTTCTTTTTTTACAAATAAACACGTGAATACAAAATTGGCTAAGATGGACATACTACTCCTTACACACAAATAAATACGTATCTATTTTATTCTAGTCTGCTAGACTCCTCAGCTAGTCAAGCAAGACATATTTTCTAGTCTGCTAGACTCATCAGCTAGTCAAGAAAGACACATTTATTCTATTCTGGTAGACTCGTCAGCTAGTCAAGCAGGACAAGTCTTTAGTCAAGAGATTCATTCAACATGTCTCAATTGACTTAACATTAAATCACGAACGTTACAGGTGTGGGAGCGATCCTAGTCAGGGAAGGCTAAGACGGCGCCTCGCAATATTGCTTAATACTAAAATATTACACGAGACATCAAATATCATAAATGGGGGGGGATACTAATTAGGGTTTTGGTCTGGCGGTCTACGACACATGGTGCAACAGTGCACCCACTAAAAGAGAAACTCTGGAAAGATCGATAGCAGTTGAGTAGAAGAGTGGTGAGTTGAGTAACCAACTATTCAACCACAATTGAAGTGGAGAGCAGTTGTCAACACTTTCTCCACTTTCACCATTTCACCACTACTCAACCATCGCAATTTCTTCCAGAAAAGAGGTCGAGGGGTTACAATAGCTATGTTATAAATAGATCTTCAATCTATTGAACAAATAACGGAAGTGAACAAGTCTGAAACACGACAACAAGTTTATAAAAATATAATACAAAACAATTCAAGTCGATTAACCTTGATCATTCAACCTTCTCTTACAGAAGACTTGTTCATAGTTATTCACACCAACTACATCCAACAGAGTCTGATACTCCGACCTCATTCTTCTCTCGCTTCCCTCCCTAAGACCAACCCTTCTCTTTCTCATTTTATGACTGAAGCAAGACTGGAACGACCATTGATTGGTTTAAGCCAGGATTGTACAGATTGATCCCTGGAATCTAAATGAAGTACTTCGACAGTATAAATGTTTAAGGATTGACGAATTATCACCTGCTCACCCCATTCTTTCCTAAATTACCTTTTAATTCGTTTTTCCCCATAAACAATTTAGCGACCACAGTGGGAGGTTAATCTCTCAGTTGCGATTTTCAATTCTTCAAGTTTCTCAATTTCTCCGATTGTCCCGATTTCAGAATAGTTGGCCCTGGACTAGATCTTACAATCACTAGTCCCAATCCTAATTTCTCTAGTACCAATAGTGATGCCATTGATGTTGTCCCTCCTACGATCAATGGCAGAACTCGATCAGAGATACGAGGCTATGTTAAGAACCCTAGTAAGGTTATAGCATTTGCAAGGCTAGTGAGTAGCGTTGTAATCAGGGAAGATTTAGAGTCTCTGGGATTGGGGACTCCTCTTCAAGCAGACGAGCTTTCTCCTTCTCACATTAGGAGTTTCACTACTTGTGAAAAGCCAGTAGGCTCCTCATTGAAAGTTTGTGTGAACTTCTGTATTTTTTAAAGAACAACGTGTAGATACGTTTGCTGCTCTCAACCGTGACACACGCCTGACTCCATCCTCTCCAGAAGTAATAGAGGTATCCATCGCATCTGACTCTCCCATAAGAAATATCACCTTCACTGAAGAAGACATGATGGCTGAATAGAGTCATAATCGAGCTCTGTATGTGACTGCACATGTCAAAGATTTTGAATTCAAAAGCGCTCTCATCGACACAGGCGATGCTGCCAACATCATCCCTCTCAAAACTCTCAGAACATCCAGAGTGCAAGAAATCAAGATTGTGCATCACCCTATTGTGATGAAAGACTTCGAAGGGAACATGACTAACACCTATGGATACGTCTATTTAGACCTGAAGGTAGGGCTTATTCAATCAAAGTCAAATTTCACGTGATCTAAAAAGAACCTGAGTACCATATGATCCTGGGACGGCCTTGGCTTCAAGACTATAAGGTTGTTCCTTCACCCTACCAAATTTACATGAATACTGTACTCAATGAAAAAATTATCTGCATAGCAGCATCCTCGTCTCCCTATGCTCCAATCTATGATGCTGAATTCTTCGGGCCTAGAGATGATGAACATGGACCACCGAACAAAATCTACAGCACGTTGTTACCTACTTGGGCGTCAATCGAGAAGGCTGACAGGTTGTTGTATCCAGCTCTGAAGGAAGAGGCCAAGCTCCCAAAAACAACTCTCTCATCAAGCTTTGTTAAGAAATATTCAACGATTGCCAGAATCCTAACTCACTCTTACACCAAGAGGGGACGCAACTTCATCACCAGTTATGATACTGAAGAAAGAGTTATCTACCTTCGTGATCTACGTTATCAATTAACATGGGAGGATGATGATGATCCTTCCCGCCCATAGGAATGCAATAACATCGAACCAAGACTAGAAGAGGAGGTGCAGGATGCGCCATAACAGCTACAAGATGGCACAAACTCGACAACAGATGAATTAGAAATGGTCAACATCGGGACAAAGGAAGTGCCAAGACCCATCTCAATTAGTTCAGCCTTATCATCAGATGAACGAACAAGACTTATAAAGCTTTTAAAAGAATATCAAGATATGTTTGCCTGTACTTATGAAGATATGCCTGGTCTAGATAACAAATTGGATAATCATCATCTATACATCGTCCCTAGATCCAAACCTGTCAAACAACCGTAGAGACAATTTCAACATGAAATAGAGGAATAAATCAAAGGTTAGATACAAAAGCTGCTTACTGCCGGATTTATCAAACCTATCCAACATCCCACTTGGTTGGCCAACGTCGTGCTTGTCAAGAAGAATAATGGTCAAATTAGATGTTGTATAGATTTTAGAAAATTTGAACAAGTGTTGTCCCAAAGACGCTTTTCCTCTTCTAAACATTGATATGTTAGTCAACGCTACTAGTTCTTTTTCATGGATGGATATAGTGGTTACAACCAGATCAAGATATATGAACATGATGCTAGTAAAACTGCTTTCCGAACTCTTATCGGAAATTTTTATTATACTTTGATGCCTTTTGGTCTAAAGAATGCAGGTGTCACTTATCAACGTGCCATGACTGCCATCTTCCATGATATAATGCACAAACAGGTAGAAGATTATGTTGACGATGTGGTAGTCAAATCCAAAACTTGAGAAGACCACCTATGTTACGTCAAGTATTTGAAAGATGTCGAGAATATAAACTAGAGATGAACCCTTTGAGATGTGCATTTGGTATTTTATCTGGAAAATTTCTAGGATTTCAAGTAACGGAAGAAGGGATCAAAGTGGATCCAACTAAGGCTCAGGCCATCACTACCACGCCTCCACCTTATACCGTCACCCAACTCAAGATTTTCATAGGAAAAGTATCGTACATCAGACGCTTCATTCCAGGATTGGCTCAGTTTATCGCCTCATTCATTACACTATTGAAGAAAGGGCAAGTTATGTTTGGCCTGCTGCTCAGCAGAAAACTTTTTGTAAAATCCAGCAACTATTGTTGTTACCAGCCATGATGAAATCTCCTGTAGAAGGACGACCTTTACGTCTGTACATAGCGTCTATTGATGTCGCAACAGGAGCTCTTCTTGGTCAAGAAGATGATATGGGGGTTGACTATCCAGTTTTATTAAATCAGTCGTTCACTGAAGGATGCTGAGCTTAGATATCCCAAAGACAAAAAGGTATTTCTGTCATTGGTTCACGCCATACAGAAACTTAAGCGTTACCTACTATCTAATAGAGTGGTGTTTGTTGCTAAAACTGATCCCATCAGATTCCTGCTATCAAAGCTGTCCCTAATAGGAAGAGCAACTAAGTGGATACTTCAAATGTCGGAATTCGACATAGCTCGTATCTCACCAAAATCAATAAAGGGACAAGCAGTGGAAGACTTACTAGCAGCTTTCCCAGGCAAAGACACTATTATGTTGCATGAAGATGTACCCGGAGAATTCCCAGAAATTTCTCTTATCAAATAAGAAACATGGTTGTTATATTTCAATGGCTCTACTACTCCTAGTAACAACACAGGGGGATCCGGAATAGTTCTACTGTCTCCAGCCGGCGAAGTCTTCTCTCACTCATTCAAACTGGACTTCGAGTGCACCAATAATTCAACAGAATATGAAGCCTTCTTGATAGGACTTTCGCTAGCCAAGCAAGCATGAGCAATATATGGAAATAAGAGGTGATTCAAAACTACTAGTCAACTAGATGAATGGAGTATACTCTATCAAAGAAGCAACGTTAGCCCCTTACCGAGCTGAGGCTCAGAAGCTATTGACTCATTTTGCTGAACGACAATAGTTCATGTTGGACGCCCTAACAATAGACATGCTGATTGTCTATCCACTTTAGCTTCTAAGTTATAATTCGAAGGAAAGAGGTAAGTCTTAATAGTAGAAAGACGGACTATATCATCGACTTGGCTGACTGAATACGAGAAAACTCAAAACAAACGATTGGAGGACGCTAATCATCAATGAAAATAAGTAGTTCACTCCCTCAAGGAAAAATCAAGCTTAGAATTCTAAAGAACTTCTTCATGCTTCATGGAATGCTATACTTCAGGAACTCAGATGGGTCATTGTCAAGATTTCTATAAGATAAAGAAGCGCAACAACAACTCCATCACATACATGATAAAATATGTGGGCAGAATCTAGTAATAACCCTCTACCAACACCTTCAAAGGATTTGGTATTACTGGCCAGACATGGAGACTCAAGATCGAACACTGCAAGGCGCTTGCTCAAACTGTCAAGCACCACCGTATAAACTAGAAGCCTTGACCATTCACCATACTGGGGACTGGTGAGAACCATATGTCAAATATATTCGAGATACCTTTCTACCTTCAAAAAAGACAGAAGCAAGTAGGATAAAACAAAAGGCCAAAAGATATGTTTTTCATGAAGGAATCCAATACCGCAATAGTTTTAGAGGAAACCTATTTAGCCAACTCTGAAATTGCCGAAATACTGAAAGAAGCAAATGAAGGTGAACATCATGGGGAAAGAAAACTATTTCTCCAGATTCATGAAAGATATTATTGGCCGACCATGGAAGACGATGCAACTGCATTTGTCCAAAAATGTCACAAATGTCAAGTTCATGGAAACCTGATCCATACGCCTTGCATTCTCATTCATTCAATCAGCAGTCCTTAGCCCTTCTACAACTAGGGACTGGATATCATTGGTAAAATAAACCTTCCCTCATATAAGTAGCATGATTATATTATCACAACTACAAAGTATTTTACTAAATGGGATGAAGCTATTCCTCTCAAAAGTTCAAATTGAGAGACAGTTGCGGCCTTCATCAAGGAACACATCATTTGCAGGTTCGACGTCCCCAAACATGTTATTACAGACAAAGGCATGCCTTTTGATAATGATCAAGTCAGAAACCTGCTGCATGGATATGACATCAAACAAGTCTTCTCTACTCCTTGTTACCCTCAAGGGAACAGAAAAGCTAAGAGTACCAACAAAACTCTGATCTGCATTCTTAGTCGAACGATTCACGAAAACCCTAGGTTATGGCACGAAAAATTACCTATGGCATTATGGTCATATCAAACTTCATCGAGGAGCTCTACCGGAACATCACCCTAATCACTTGTTTACGGCACCAACGCTATTCTTCCAGCTGAAATTAAAATCCCATCAGCTAGGATTGCCACAACAAGTGGAGTTCAGTGGGATGAAGCTGAAATATATAACTCCAGAATAACAGAGTTGGACACTATTAAATCTAGGCGAGCCAGAGCTGAGAAGCATGCAGAGGCCTATCGTTGCAGAATTTCCAAAACATACAACAAAGCCGTGTGCCTAGAAAAAACCATCAAGAAATCGATAATCTCTCTTGTACAACATCTTCATTCTCTTTTGGAACCGTTCGGTCCTAGCTTTCAAGCCATGGATCAACTCCTCAACTCTTGCTGATTCTTTCTCTAGAGTCCTCTCCTTCTCCATGATAGCTCTTGAAGCAGGAATGATATTAGCTATGATACATTCACGATCTACTTTGATGACATCCAACCGCTGACAAAGCCTACCTACATTAAATTCCAAGACTTCGCAAGTAGACAACAGATCTTCCCATATCAGGATAGAGGAGTTCGTGACATCATGAAGAGTTACATTCTCCATTTCGTCAATCATAGGGAGAAAACACTCCACTCTAGATACCAAGGAAGAGGTACAATGTTGGACTAACTTTCTAGTGGAAATATGACCTTATTTATTCCAGATTTTAGTGTATAAATCAGCATATTGATCCGATACAAGGAACCCTCCTACAATTTAGTGTTCAGTCGGTAAAGATTTCATCTTAATCGCAAAATGTAAAACTGTATCAGGATACTCATGAAAAATAATTCCCAAGTCAGCATCCTCCAAATTAGTTGCAGAGGTGGTACAACTAGCAAAGCGGGAGGAAACTTGCTTAGGTCTATTCTCATCAATCACCAACACAGATGATCCTCTGACGTGACTCGCACTACCACTCTGAAATAAAATAAAGATCTGTGTGAAACCAAGATAATAGGCGATGTACACAATCAAGCAAGGGAGAGGATTAAATAAATTACTGGGATGGCACTCTTGTCAACCTTGTTGACCTTAACGGCTGGAGGTGGCGGATCTCCCTGTGATTCCAAATTTCTCCCACTCTAAAAAAGTAAAAAAGAAATAAGAGATTTCGCCAGTCATCAGTCTCCATAAAAAATACATATACCTAAGGATAAAGAGCCGACAAGTCTTACTGATCTCAACAACCAAGCCTTACGCTTAAGATAAGAGCCTCCTCGAGAAGAAGATAAACCACTCCGATATGACATAGTGAAAAAGAAGTGGTTTGAGTGAAATATTCATAAGGATGGAGATGATGGAGATAACCTACTCAGTTATATATATATACACAAACTCAAACCCTAAATTTTGAAATAACAAAGATTTGAAATGTGTTAGACCCTGCCCCAGAAGACTAGGGTCGAAGAAAGATAGAGTCAAAGCTCTTCACCAAAAACCTAAACACCGGCTATTCACGATGAAAATTTGTTAAGTTCTACATCTTAGCCGTAACAAGAGGCGGTTAATTTACATCAACGGTTTTCCAGCTTGTTTACTCGAAGGAACAAGCCGACTGCAACACTTTCGGCTCGAAAGACTCAAAAAGTTTATTTGTCGATTAGTGGATAGTGGTTTAGTCATCAAGAAGTTGAAGTAGATCATCAAAGAAGAATAATGGATGAAGATTTTAAAACATTTCCAGTAAAGGGCCTTATTTCTGAAAGTAAGTTATAACGAGACTCCTCATTTATTCATATGGGATTTTTCTTTTATTCATTCAATCATAAACACAAAGAATATAATGGAAGTGTATAATAAAGGATTACTATTTGAAGAAGTCATGGTCTAATCTCCATTGAAGAAAAAACTAATAATATATTATAGAAACGTCTTACAAATTATGGAAAGCAAAATATATGCATATAATAAAGAAACATATTAATCAGAGACCTAAGAGTCAGACTAATTTCGATTCCTTGTTGTTAGTACCTAAAAACTAATTCTAAGCAAAACAATGTACTGTTGAAGTACTTTCTTTAGTTTCGGAAATCAAAATCATACAGAACAAGCCTAAACCACGATAGTAGCCGTTCCGCCCTGCTTCGGTCACAAGGAGAGAAAATGGGTTGATCTTAGGGGAGGGAAGCAAAGAAAGGTTAAGGAATTTTATGCGTCGAATTGTGTGTAGAGATGGAGAATAACAAAGTTGTGAGAAGGATCAACTTGTTCTGTTTTCATAATAGTCTAAATAGCCTATTTATAGTGATTAGTAACATACATTTTCCTTGTAAAATAATGAAAATAGTGAGGAGATGGAGTGATGGAGATTGTGGGGGAATGGTGTAACCTCCCACTTTATCTTGGGAAGTTTCTGGAAACCTCTGGATAATTACTCTATCACCTCTTCAACCACTCCAACCGTCACCACTACTTTGTAACTTCCTTATCATGGGGTGTTTCCACGCCCATGTTGCTGTAACCACCAAACCAAAACCCCATGAATAATCCCCCATGTAATTTTTTTGATTTTTCGTAAGAGTTAGTAGAGTTGGCATGGCTAGCAGAGTGCTAGCACTAGCTATGATGTTGCTAGTAAGGCCTAGCAAGGTTAGCGCAAATAATGACGCAAAAGAAGGGGAGTGCTAGCAATGGCGCTAGCGAGGAAGATTGCTATCAATGGTGCTAGGCAAGAAGAAATGCTAACATATGCTTAGTGCTGGTGCTAGCACAGCGCTAGCGTTGATGGCCACATTAACAAGTTAGCAATGGTGCTAGCACTTCTATAACCTGTTTGTCACGTGCTTTGTTAGCTTTTCGGCTTTTTTTTCTGGCCTTTTGACACATGCGTGTACTACTCATTGGTATTGGGACTGTGGCTAGGGTTTGCCAAGGCTAGCACTTGCTAGTTCCATGGTTATTGCCTATGCACCACTAGCTTTGACATTCATTAATGTCGTGACCATATTTATGGCCTGTTTAGGGTTTCTCAATTGTATGAGATTTATTGCTAGCATTTTATGATTAACTTTATGCAGTGCATGCAGAACATTTTCAAGAGATTCAGTCGTGGAAGTTTATACCTTGAAATTATGCTTGATGCGACTCTGCAATTAGATGGTATGCATCTATATAGCGTTTTTATTCAGATACGGCATAGCCTCTATTCTGAATATTTGCAATTTTGTATAATCAATATATTTTGTTTTATACAAATAGTTCGCATAGATGCATATGAAATAACGAGGCTTTAGTTGAGTATAACTCTGAAATTTCTATGGTGCATATATATGCAAAAAATCTACATGGCTAATTTAGCCAGGAGCTGAATATCCCTTCTCGATTTTCTTGCAGAATGTAGGATAAGAGTAGTATTCATAATTCTGATGCTATGTCAGGAAATTATGCATATTTATTTTGTGCTTCTGCAGCTGGCGAAAAGCAATATTACAATTTTCTCATTTGTCAAAGATCCACCATCAACATTAAGTCCCTTGCTTAGATCAGAACAGTAATATTTAGTGGTAAGCAGTAAATGGTGATTTTTTTTACTGACATAAGAAAAATAAATCAACGGGCTTAGTTGTCAGATATTACTAGGAATTTTGATTTGGTGACGATCCATTGATGCCGAAAAAATGCTAAAGGGACAATGGTTGATGTAGTAGTGCTTGCAAGTGATAGAGCATCGTCTGAAGAGTGTAATCTAGCAAGGCGTGGCTGATTTGTATGATAAAGACACCACAACTGACCCATGTGCAGCACCAGACCATGGCTTCAAAGAGGAAACCCTTGTTTGACTTGAATTTGGAAACCAATTACTATAAAAGGGAGTAAACCCTAATTATTTTTTATTTTCTCCCCCTATCACCGCCAAAACCTTCACCTCCTCTCCTTTTCTTCAGCGACAACAACAACAACAACTCCAATTCCTCCTGCCGATGATGTTACCAGCCCATCGCCGCTGGCAACTATTCCATCTAAATTCCAGTAAATATTTTTTATTTATTTTTTTACGCGAGATATTCAGGTGAATATACTCACATTTTCTTCCTTTTTTTTTGAAATGAGTATTGACTCACCCTCTCAAGTATTATTGCTTGCTTCATTGCATAGGCATGCTATTAACATGATACTAATCTTGTCTTGATTGCACCTTGCATGTAAACTTTAATTCCACAGTTGTTGTCTCCGATTGTGATAATTCTCCATTGGCTTCACTGCAGCATTGTTAAGCTTCAATCAGGTACGTCGAGGTTTATAGTAATTCTTTTTTTTACTGGTTTTAATTTACATATATAAGCATGTATTTGCATATCAGTATTGTATATACATAAAATATAACCAAACCTTCTGCATGATTGCCAAGTTATTGATGTGAATGTATTATTTGAACCCGTTGTAGATGTCTAAGGATCATGAAGATAATGCTACCACCACTTATAGCCATGGTGGAAGAGAAGATTCTGATGTTATCTGTCTAAACGATGTGCCCAGTATTCATGATGAGTTCTTTAATGGTGTCGTTGAAAGAGGCTGCTGACCATGGTTATGTTGGCAATTTTATTCCGAGTATCAATAGCGTTCATCAACCTCATGGTATTTATCCATGGGCTCTTGTTATGTGTTTTTTGCAGAGAAGGGAATATATGCCCTCATTTGTTGATTATAAGACGTTACAAACTCTTTTGTCTGAATGGAAATGATATGATAAAGTTATGTTCAATATTCCTCAAGTGAAGCTGGTTCTAGAAAGTTTTAAGATATTCCATGCCGTGCGAGTTTCTGAGACTTTGAAAATTAATAAAGACACGAAGGGATTGCTTGCATTTTCTTCTCGTTGGTGCGGTCCAGCTCATTCAGCAGTATGCGTTTTAGGTGAGTTAACAATCACCTTGGAAGACATGGCAGTCTTGTTGCAACTGCCCGTTGCTGGTAGCGTTCCAATGGAATTTTCTGAACTGGAGAAGAAAAATGGCGCCATCCTTATTTAGAAAATAGAAGAGTTGCAGAAGTCTGGTCATTGCAATAACAAAAATTATTCAGCTTGGGTTGACTATTGGTGAAACGGAAGTACGAGCATTGACGTCCTTGCTATTGATGATCCTTTATGCATTGAAGCATCCCTTATATTGTGGCTTTCGAGAGACGTGTTCAAAGATTCTCTTGAAGGTCAATTGAAGCCTTGACTTGTTCCAATTGATGTTGCACTTTCCGGTTGAAAGACTCTTCCTCTTGGTAATTTGTTTCTAGGATCTTTATGCTCTCATTCAGATTCTTTTATTCGTGACATGAGGATTTCCAACGACCATGCTAAGGTGGAGTCTTCCATCCATGTTATGTTTATGAAAGCTTGGGTATGGTATCATTTTCCTGAATATGCGCCAAAGGTCAAGCCTTCTTATCCAAGTGCGGAGATAGAGTATGCTAGGATACTCCGTTGGAGTAAGAAACCTTCTTCTGCTAGTCTTATTAGTTTAATGGACAATGAGAAGAAGGTGAATTTTAAACCTTGGGGTTCGAGGCTTCCACATGTGATCTCACCGGAGAATTTTGGTGAGAGATCTGATATTGTCCTATGCTCTGGTCCAAGTGAGGAGGGTAATATTTCTACAGTTGGTGAGCCCACTTTCATGAACAGTTGTACTCCAGGATATATCCTTGTCGACCGCTCCGATAAGCATGTCATGCAGAGTTATACCATTGATAGGACGACTCGGTAGATGGGCTTTGATCAGTTTATTCCTTGTTAACGTACCGAGATGCCTATAGACACATTTTTATGTCTGATTTGTCCCAATTCTTTATATTGATAGTGTTCGATTGTATACTAATTGTGTTATTTTATGTATTTGTAGTAAGAATAAATAATCATGGGAAAATTGGCTAAAAAGTGCTAAAAACACCCCCAACAAAAGTGTTAAAGGCACCCATAAAAATTGATAAAGGCACCCCAGACTTGGATAAAGGCACCCACTCATTTGTTAAAGGCACTCATTCGATATTCAAAATCAAAATTTGGCGGGAAAAGTCACTTTCTTACATATTTGAATCTGTGAAGATATCAAATGATATTTCTAGATGTTTTGGAGCTTTAAAGACAGGATATATTCTTTCCTTAGGAGTTGCACACACCAAATTAACCAAAGGTAAAGACAAGAAAACAGAACAAATTAAAAAGAGATATTCCCGTTAAAGAAAAAATCTCGTGAAATAGTTAGAAAAGAAACGAGATATTCTGGATCATTGATCTGTGTAAGAATAGAGTTATTGAGAAGATATTCTTGAATCAAGATAAGGAAACAGATTAGAAGAGGGTGATCGTGATTTGTTTTAAAGAGAAAGAAAAGATTTTTCTCTTCACTGCCAATAATTTATTCTCATTAAAAAGAAGATTTTCACGAGATTTGGAGTTGTGGAAGTGTTCTATTATAAATAGGAGGCCGAATGAAGCTTAGGGGGTGGGGTGGGGGAGGGGGTGGGGTGCTGGAGAGGCCAAAAATCAAAAAAATCAAATTCCAGAAAATTCTCATGATGAAGAAGATGAAGAAAATGTTGCGAAAAGTTTGAAGATTCTGTTGCTAAAGCTTTCAACTTTGCAACATTTATTTTCATTTGCAATATTTATGTTCGTGAAACACAATCCTTCTGTAACAGTGAGTCTGTAACGCTTATAAAAGTTGCAAACTCGTTGTTTTAGTTATTTTCACTCTTTTTCACCATTTGTAAACACCTTTTTGAGCAATGAATGAGTATTTTGAGAGTGTTTTCAACATGAGGAGATAAAACCCTTTGCTGAGGTGATGGAGGAAGCCATTGTTCCAAGAAAAATGGTATGTTTCTATTTTAATTAATTTTTGCAATTTCTTTTATGATTATTTGCCTTGGTTAAAAAAATGATTTAATGATTTTTATTAAACAGTTGTGATTTCGTTATATGGTGCATGCTTGACCTAGGTTTTAGATGTTCCATGTTTTTGTTATACAATTGTTGTTTTAAAAATCTACTTGTTGCAATATTTTAGAATCAAATTAAAACGTAAGAATTGCATAATTATAATTATTGAATTAAATCACTTTAATTGGTTAATGGTGAAATCCATAACCTCAGTATTTGTGAATATTATTTTCATATTTTGTATATTTTTAGTTTAAAATTAATTTATTAAATCTAAATTCAATCTTCACAAGTTCGAGCGAACAATATTTTATTTACCACTATTTACAAAACTATCAATGCCTCCTATAGTTGAGCTTCAGAGATCTAAGGGTGCCCATACCATTCCTGGTCAAAGCATTCCTTTCTTCCAGGCCGGCAGAAAAGGATGTGTCACTAGTGAATACGCTAGTTTCTGGAATGCACAATTTACTCTTCTTAAGGAATTTATGACTAGTGAACCTTCTGGTGTACGCGGTGAGCCTTCTGAAAAGGAGTTAGCATCTCGGCCGAACTTGGAAATTACTTCTGGAGCAAGACGTGATTCGACCGTCATCTTGACATAGGTATTTGAAATTATTCTCGGTTTAATCATCATCTTTTACTCAATAATTAAATGTTTGATTCGTTTCTTGCAGTCGTGGCTCCCAAAGAACCTTGTATCTGATATTATGGTGAGTGTCACTCCTCAATCTGGGGATAAAAGACCAGGGGTAGTAATGCCTGGAAGTGGAGACCGTCCTTGGAAGAAGGTAGGAGTCTTTGTGTTTCCTCTTACTTTTCTTTTTTGTATGAAATAAATATGTATCTTCTCCTGACAAGTATCTTTGCATAGATTGGGGGAGTAACTCGTCAAGGTGACTTGAATATTCAACCTTTCAAGTTTGGTTTTCCAACTGTTCTTGGCATTTATGTTCCTTATGTTATAAGTAAACTTTCTTTTGAATATCACCAAGTCACATAATCTTTTGTTTTACTGAACTTGATGAATTCTGACTCTTATGAATAATCGTCATTCTTAGATGCCTAGCAACACGGACACCCGATTATCAGAAAGTACTGTTGTTGTTAGAAGTACTGAGGAAGAAGGCCGAGATGATAATGGACCTGAAAATTCGTTCGAGACTAAAGAAATCGAAACATCCGGACCTGAGAATGAAGAACTTTGTGGCGAGTCGCATATGAGATGCCTTCTGCTTCCGGTGGCTTGTCACAGCTCCAAGTAAGTTTAATCCATTTTTTTAGAATCATAATGACATGATATGTAGATTTATAAATGATTTCATGAAAGGCTTTAGCAGTTTTCGCTGTCAGAAAAATTCAGATTCAGGTCTTCTTACCGTTACGGCCGTAGAATCTTCGTCCGAAGTCAGAATGATGTGGTTGACCTGAATTTGGAAACCAATTACTATAAAAGGGAGTAAACCCTCATTTTTTTTTATTTTCTCTTCCTATCACCGCTAACACCTTCATCTCCTCTTCTTTTCTTCAACGACGACAGAAACAACAAATTTGACTCCTATCGCCGGTGACATCACCAGCCCATCGCCGCCGGCAACCATTTCGGTAAATTTATATTTATTTTTTACGTGAGCACTTGCTCACATTTTCTCCCTTTTTTTTGACATGAGTGTTTACTCACCTTCTCAAGTATTATTGCTTGCTTCATTACATAGGCATGATATTGACTTGATACTGATCTTCTCTTGATTGCACCTTGCAAGTAAACTCCAATTCCACAATTGTTGTCTATGATTGTGATAATTCTCCATTGGCTTCACTGCAGCGTTGTTAAGCTTCAATCAGGTACGCCGAGGTTTATAATAATTCTTTTTTTTACTGGTTTTAATTACATATATAAGTATGTATTTGCATATCAGTATTTTATATACATAAAATAGATACAAGCCTTCTGCATGATTGACAAGTTGTTGATGTGAATGTATTATTTGAACCTGTTGTAGATATCACCGCTTCTAGCCATGGTGGAAGCAAAAATTCTGATGTTATCTTTCTAGATGATGTACCCAGTATTCATGATGAGTTCTTTAATGGTGTCATTGAAGAGACTGTTGACCCTGTTTATGTTGGAAATTTTGTTCCGAGTATCACTAGCGTTCCTCATCCCAGGGTATTTATCCACGGGCTCTTGTCAGGTGATGTTTGCAGAGAAGAGAATACAAGCCCTCATTTGTTAATTTTAAGACGTTCCAAACTCTTTTGTATGAATGGAAATGATGGGCTAAAGTTATGTTTAATATTCCTCAAGTGAAACTGGTTCTAGAAAGTTTTAAGATATTCCATGCCGTGCGAGTTTCTGAGACTTTGAAAATTAATAAAGACACGAAGAATTTGCTTGTATTTTCTTCTCGTTGGTGCGGTCCAGCTCATTCAGCAGTATGCGTTTTAGGTGAGTTAATAATCACTTTGGAAGACATGGCAGTCTTGTTGCAACTGCCTGTTGCTGGTAGCGTTCCAATGGAATTGTCTGAACTGGAGAAGAAAAATGGCGCCATCCTTATTTAGAAAATAGAAGAGTTGCAGAAGTCTGGTCGTTGCAATAACTAAAATTATTCGGGTTGGGTTAACTACAGGTGGAACGGAAATACGAGCGTTGACGGCCTTGCTTTTGATGATCCTTTATGTATTGCTGCAGTCTTTATAGTTTGGCTTTTGATGAGTTTTGTGATAGTGGTAAGAAGGGGTTTGTTTCAGAACTTGTGAAGATTTTGATTTTAGACTTAAGAATTAAAACTAAACTACTAGAAATAGCAAAACTTAAATGAAAAATTGATTTCAAGATTTTAAAACTAACCAAGACACTAGATTCCACTACTACGCATGATTGAATAGGTTTACCAAGATTTCTAAAACTCTAGTTATCTTTAAGTCCTCTTTTATTACAACTCACTAATAATCAGACAGATTTTCAAATTTTACTTCTAAACCTTAAGCATAGGTCATCAAATGATTTAATAAAACATAACCTATCAAACTGAATGATAAATAATTATGAAAATCATATGTTCGAATTAAAACTCTGCAAAAACAGTGATTAAGTGAATTAAATATAAAACTAGGGTGAATATAAAAATACATTACCCATCAATCATTTGTAAGTAGCATCCTCCATTGCCTTGGTTAAGTGAGAATTATCTCATCATGATAAACAACATCTCAAAAGATTTATTCATGGCTCAAAAGTTGTATACAAAGATGAAAATGGATAAAAATTAATAAAACAACGAGTTTGCAACGTTTATAGGCTTACAGACTCACTATTACAAAGCAAGTATTTCAGAGTTGAAGATAAACGTTGCAAAGCTAAAGATAAACGTTGCAAAGCTGAAGACAAACGTTTTCTTTTTTCAACTCGTGATTTCTATCTCTTCTTCTCTCTAATCTCTCCCAAACTCTCTGTATCCTCGCTGAGTCTCCAGGACCCTTTATATACCCAACAACACCTCCAATCACGCGAGTTAATTCTAAATATTTTCTTTCCTTCTTCTTTGCAAAGTCACGGAGATTTTATTCTCATTTCCTTATCTGCTACGCGTAATCGAGCTATCAACAGTCTCTCCAATAGAACACAATAAATAGAGAAGATATCCTCCCTAATCTTCCACACATTTTCCATAAATAGCACCAGAGAATCGAACATAAAAGCCCGAGAATTTTTTTCTTCCCCTGTTTTGACGAGATACGACGAAATCTTCCCTTGTTCATGTATCTAATTTAATTACCATCCTTGTTTGGACAAAATGGAATAATCCCAATCTAAATGTACAAGAAAATCTCTCAAACTCTATTCCAAAATCAATAAAAATATCACGCAGTACATTGAACTTTCAAAACTGTTTTTCCCACCAAAATTTTGTGTTGAATGTGGAGTTCCCCTATCCAGAGTAGAGGTGCCTTTAGTAAATTTTCTAGGTGCCTTTAACACTCTTTTTCGAGCCAATTTATCCACAAATGTTTATTTCCCAAAAAACACCTACACATACATAAAAACAAAAAATTAGTACAAAATTGAGTTCAAATATTATAAAGATTGAGAACAAATTCGACACATAAATGTGTCTATCAAATACCCCCAAACTTATTATTTGCTATTCCTCAAGCAAATCTAATCTAGAAAATCTTAACTCACTGTCGCATGCATCGTGATTGCACTTAGCGTGTGCAACAAGCCATTAAACCCCTAGGTGGCCCTAGTGGATGAGTTTTATCTCGTGAGGGTTTACAAGAAATATACCCACGAAACTTTTACTCCAAACTCTAGCTACTTATGAACGATTGAGGGTAGACACTAAACATGCTATTTAGTTGGCTACAAAATTCTTTACATATGGAAGGAATTACCATGTTTTGAATCCAATTGATGTACACGAGTTTTTACTCAAGCGTACTAAAATTCATATATAAGAAAATAAAGCACTACTCAGAAAGTCGTACAATTGTCCACAATACTCGGAATCTATCAAATTTCAATCACATGAATAGATTTATAAGATGGATATGGAGATGATGAAGTTTGCACATGTTACTAAGGTGAATGGTGTTTTACATATTTGTCTAAAGGTCAGTGTCAGGATGAATTCTAATGGATTGAGATGTGTTCCCACTAGTCTTAATCTTGATATTAATATAGACTCCGCTGGTATATACAAGGGCCCTAGCGGTCGATTTATTCAATTATTATTATTATTTTTTATTATTTTTTCTCGACAACATGATTAGATCTTTTGAATCTAAGCGCATGCTCCTTGTCAGTATATTACATGATAATTCCCATGTATCATGCGTTCCACGCTTGCTTAAGCGACGAAGACAGGGACAAGACACACATATTGCTATCCAAGTGTCATTTTTTTTTGTCTAAATAAAATACAATAATGGGGATTGATCTCAATCACTCTACTTCATCCCAAAGCTAATAACAATTCTATGTTGGTGCCCCACCAAATCACTTAGAGAAACACATAAAATTACAAAAATAAAAAAAAAAGGTGATATAGTCGAGGTAGACTCCAAGATGTGGTGACAATTATCATATTATTCCTATCACCTGAGATCTGTCCTTTTATGAATAGACTCTTTAGTTGGGTCCCTTAACTCCTATAGCCAAGAGGTTTGTTTCCATCTACTTAGAATGGTCAGTGTCATCCTGAATTGTTAACATGTTTCTAGATTTTAGAGTTTTTATTACACTAAAAGTTTCTCCCTTACCCCCAAACTTAAATCTAACATTGTCCTCAATGTTTCAAATTAAAGAGCGGTACCAAAAATATAGGTAACAAGAGTAATAAAGAGATAAGTCAGAAAGATAGTACCTGAGTGAAGCGTAACAATCCTTCTCAGGAGAATAAGACAGAAAATAACACAAGAAAATAAAAACAAAAACATATGAAACTTATAACAATAACCTTGATGGTCAATCAAGCTAAGCAGGGTCCTCCAGAGGGACCTCCTCAACATCACCTGCATAGGTAAGATTTTCAAATTTTACTTGTAAACCTTAAGCATAGGTCATCAAATGATTTAACAAAGCATAACCTATCAAACTGAATGACCAATAATTAAGAAAATCATATGTTCGAATTAAAACTATGCAAAAATAGTGATTCAGTGAGTTAAAAATAAAACTAGAGTAAATAGAAAAATATATTACCCATCAATCATGTGTAAGTAGCTTCCTCCATTGCCTTGGTTAAGTGAGAATTATCTCATCATGATAAACGACATCTCAAAAGATTTATTCATGGCTCAAAAGTTGTTTACAAAGATGAAAAAGGATAAAAATTAACAAAAAAAACGAGTTTGCAACGTTTATAGGCGTTACAGATTCAGTGTTACAAAGCAAGTGTTTCAGAGATGAAGATAAACATTGCAGTTGGGATGAAGAAACCGTGACAGATTGGTTGAAGGAACCATTGCCTATTCTCTGTTATTCATGTTCTTCAGCAGCAAAATCTTTTTTTTCAACGCGTAGCAGATTTTGTTCTCCTTTTCTTATCTGCTACGCGTAATCGAGCTATCAACAATCTCTCCAATAGAACACAAATAGAGAAGATATCCTCCCTAATCTTCCACACAATTCCCATAAATAGCACCATAGAATCGAACATAAAAGCCCGAGAATATTTTTCTTCCCCTTTTTTGACGAGATACGATGAAATCTTCCCTTGTTCACGTATCTAATTTAATTACCAGCCTTGTTTGGACAAAATGGAATAATCCCAATCTAACTGTACAAGAAAATCTCTCAACCCTATTCCAAAATCAATACAAAATATCATGCAGTAAATTGAACTTTCAAAACTGGTTTTTCCCGCCAAAATTTTGTGTTGAAGGTGGAGTGCCCCTATCCAGAGTAGGGGTGCCTTTATCAATTTCTTAGGTACCTTTAGTAAATTTTCCAGGTGCCTTTAACACTCTTTTTCGAGCCAATTTATCCACAAATATTTATTTCCCAAAAAACAAATACACATACATAAAAACATAAAGTTAATACAAAATTGAGTTCCAACATTATAAAGATTGGGAACAAATTAGAAACATAAATATGTTTATCATCTTTCGAGAGACATGTTCGAAGATTCTCCTGTAGGTCAATTGAAGCCTTCACTTGTTCAAATTGTTTTTGCACTTGATATTAATGTCGTGACCATATTTATGGCCTGTTTAGGGTTTCGCAACTGTATGAGATTTATTGTTTGTATTTTATGCTAAACTTTTACGCAATGCATACAAAACATTTTCAAGAAATTCAGCCGTGGAAGTTTACATCTTGAAATTTAGCTTGATGCGACTCTTCAATTAGATGATGTTCATCTAATTAGCGTTTTTATTCAGATATGGCATAACCTCTATTCTGAATATTTGTAATTTTGTATAATCAGTATATTATGTTTTATATAAATAGTTCGCAAAGATGCACATAAAATAACGAGGTTTTAGTTGAGATAGCTCTGAAATTTCTATGGTGCATATATATGCAAAAGAGTTATAGGGCTAATTTAGCCAGGAGTTGAATATCCCTTCTCGATTTTTTTACAGAATGTAGGATAGGAATAGTATTCATAATTTTGATGATATGTCAGGAAATTATGCATATTTATTTTGTGCTTCTGCAGCTGGGCGAAAAATAATATTATAATTTTATCCTTTGTAAAAAATCCACCATCAAAACTTGTGGAGCTATCTCGCTCACGTTTGTATGGTTTCTTCTCAAAGCCTGCTTCAACATCTTCTTGAGAAGTTTATTCATCTGCATCCGAATACAGAATAACGACATCAACTTGAACTGGGTCTTTCTGTTCAACTGCAAGTTTTGTTTTCCCGGTTCGATCTCGTGCTTGACAGGCAACAAATCCTTGATCCTCAGCCTTTTTTCTTTGAAATTCTTCATCACGCCTCCACTGCTCATATGTTTGAGGGACATACCGCGTATCGCTTGTCTCGCTTTATAAAAAAGATGATCCAGTTTGGAGTGCACCTCTGCAGAGACGGTCATCTCTGATTCCTTATTCTTGGTTCTCTTCTCTGAAGAATCAAGATCATGACTACGACCTGGAGTTACCATTATGTTACATGAAAGACGATTGAGGTACCAATGAAGACAATCAAAGATCATAAGATTAGCAAAGTCTACAAAAGAGACGTGAACCAATATTCACGTATAGAAGAGGGTTTTGATTCAAACCTTAATTTTTCTTACAAAAAAAATTCACGTGAACATATGTTCACGTAAGAAAAAAAAAAGTTTCGGTCCAAACCCTAATTTTCCCGTGAACAATAATGGGTCATAAAATTGGTCTTCTTACATGAATACAAGAAGATTAACAAGTTCATACAATAAAAACTAGGGTTTTAAAGGTGTTTTTGATTCAAAACAAATATATGAGAAGTTCTTTTGAGAAAATGCATGCATAAACTCAATCTAGAGTTATATATTAATGTGAAGGAGACAAGTTAGAGCTTGATAGACACATTTTTGTGTCTGATTTGTTTCAATTCTTTATTTTGTTAGTGCTCGATTGTGTACTAATATTGTCATTTTATGTGTTTGTAGGTATTTTTGGGAAATAAACATTATTGGAAAAATCGGCTCGAAAAAATGTTAAAAGCACCTAGAAAAATTACTAAATACACCCAAGAGAATTGTTAAAGGCACCCGAGACTTGGTAAAAGGCACCCACCTCTTCCTTTTCAAATAAGAATTTTGGGCGGGAAAGAATATTGCTCAAAAATCTTGGAGTTTGGAAGAATTTTAAAACAAGATATTATCTTGCCTTATCTATAAAAGTTTCTATAAATCTAGGAGCGTTAAAGCTATCGAAAGTATCCCTAAAATCATATTCGTATCAAAGACAAGGAGAAAATATTCTCGGAATATTTATGTTTTTATCCTTCATAATTATGTATATTTGGGAAATCTAAAGAAACAAAATAAAAAGTATTTACTCTCAACGACAGGGAGAATAATCAAGATTTGGTTTATAGAGAGTTATTCGATATAAAGGAAACATATCGATCTGCCGAGATTCTGATCATTGATTAGAAGATATTTTGTGAGATTTGAAGATGTATTGATGCTGCACTATAAATAGAAAGACTTGCAGAAGAGTTGTAGGGGGGCTGGCAGAGGCCGGAAGAGAAAAAAAGTTCAAAAAAAAATCTGTTGCGAAGAAGAAAATGAAGAAACCGGGGTTATAACTTTGAATAAACCGTTGTCGCAGATGTATATTCACGTCGCCTATTGATGGGATTCTAGATTACCCTATATAAACAACCGCAATTGCACAGCGACTAACTAGTAGACAACGGCAAGTACGGGTCGAACCCACAGGGAGCGGGAAAATATTGCAATCAGTATCTCAAATAACTAATCAGGAGTAATATTTTTGGGATTTTTAGATTACGAATAAAATAATAGAACAAATTAAACTAATAAAATAAATCAAATGGGAGAGTCGGTAACCAGGATTTTCAGTATCCACCACTATTTCTATTTAATTACTGAAGTGAAACATAACTCATTAATATTTAGAGTCGCAAATATCACTGGGACGCCCTAAACATGGTGCATCAAAAAGCCCTAGTCTCAAGCATACACCATAAAAATGCGTTAACGAGAAAATTGTACAAAACTAATTATAGGTCCAAAAATAATACCTGGCTATTCTAAGCATACCCCATCAAAGGATTTAACCCCAAGCATGAAATATCAAATAAGAAGACAAATATATTTGCAACAAGTAGATTTTCAAAATAACAATTGTATACCAGAAGCATGGAACATCAAAAACCTAGGCCAAGCATATACCATTAAAAGACGTCACAGTTGTTTAATGAAATTCAATAAACCAAAATCATGGAATTAATCTATTCAAATCATAATGGTCTATATCAAATATTTTATTTAATTGATCTAAAACTGTAAGTGGTTTCAACATTAAACCCTAGTTACAAATTAATTAGCTAGATATGGAGATGGGTTTCTTAAAACCCATAAAAATTAATTAATAAAAGTAGAGATAGATTAAACCGTATCACCGTCGTCACCCGGTACAATCTTCTTCCTCTACTTCTGTCCACCAAACTCTCAAATCCGTCCCAGAACAGCCTTTATGTATCTCATGTACACCTAAAAGAACTCTCTACAGACTCTGTTTCCGCCTCCCCCTTTTTTGTTTACTGTGCGTTTCTTTATATAGGAACCAAATCACCTCATTACCTACCACGTCATCTCCCTAAGATCTCTCATTCACGGCCTTGTACATTTTGGACTTCTTTTTAACTTTGAACTCCTTGCTTAATTCCCAGTAACCAAACAAGAAGAGTATAACCAAACAAGAAGAGTACATGCCCAATTATATTAAGGCAATCCCAACGCACAACTCTTTATTAAAAGAAGAATTCACGTGTCTCTTTTACTTTTCTTTATCGCAGACTTTGTCACAAAAGAACCTAGCTTATTTAGCTTTACCATGTAACGTTACCGACTCTTCTTTTAGCAGCACACCTTCCAATCAACGTACCAGTCGTACTGCTTGCTATGATTTACGTGTTGTTGCCCACTTCAGACGTATTCTTCCCGGCTCAAAATAGAAATGTCTGTGCAATTACTTTTTAATCGAACTCCAAGCTCCAGCACGCCGCTAATTAAAAATACTGTAGCGACACTAGCAGTTAACCGTATTTAGTCGTAACTTCGGATTTATGTGAACCATCTAATAAAACAATAAAATGGTAAATTAATATAAATTCAATAACTAACAAATATAAATTAAGCGATAAATATGTATGAATTATGCCCGTATCACCTATTCTTTTGAGTTCATCTCTTTTGTAACAGCTAGCAACAATAATCTTTTCTTCTCTACAACAGTTATATATGTAGCAAATTCTCTGTGTCAATTATCTTTCTTCTTGTAAACACCTTTTTGAGCCATGGATGAGTATTTTGAGAGAGTTTTCAACATGAGGAGCTAAATTCCTTTGCTGAGGCGATGGAGGAAGCCATTGTTCCAAGAAAAGTGGTATATTTCTATTTTAATTGATTTCTGCAGTTTCTTTTATGATTATTTGTTTTGATTAAAAATTGATTTAAGGATTTATATTAAACAATTGTGATTTCTTTTGATAGAGCATGCTTAGCCTGGGATTGTTGATGTTCTATACTTTCGATTTACAATTGTTACTTTGAAAATCTACTTTTACAACATATTAGAATCACTTTAAACGTAAACAACTGCATGAATATTGATTAGATTGAATCACTTTAATTGGTTAATGGTGGAATCCTGAGTCTCAATGCTTTTTTTTATAATCTTGATACCAACTTTGTTTTGAGTTTTTTAGTTTAATTATTAGAATTTGAGTCTAAAAATCAAATTTTCACAAGTTCTGAAACAAACCCATTTTTATCACTATCTACAATCACATTAGAGCTTACCTTGATATTAATGGATGGTTAATGTTGTGATAGTCGAGTACATGGTAATAATATTGAGAAGAAAAATAAATATAGAAGGGAAGAACAAAACTTCTCTTTATAACTAATTGTTATTTGGAGTCTTGGAAGGGAACGGACTTCCCTTTAGTCCATACAGCAAAACAAGACTCGACTCTTGTTCGTCCTCCTATCACGTAAACTCTCTAGTTAGGAATTGTCCACCTCGATTGAGCTTGTTGATCCGGTCCCAACTAAGACGCACGTGCCCATCACATCCGTCGAACTTGAACAACCAGCTTGCTACTTACATGTCGAGCTACGTTTGAGGCTGCCAGTTCAACTTGTATGTCCAGTTTCAATCCAAGTTCAGTCAATATATTTCAAAACCTAGACGTGTTTGTATAATTTAGCTTCGAGTCGTGCTCACTTATCTACTATTAAGCAAGCTTGTCCGCCTTCCTTTCAAGACTAAGCTTGTTTGCTTGCCATCAAGTCATGATTGTTCGTCTTGCTATCAAATTATACTTGCCTCTCCTAGTATGCTAGACCGAACAACTCCAACCTTTTTCTCTTATTCACCAACTCGAACCCTAACAGGTTCGTACATCTTGTTTCTCAAGTAAAGGCTTCTATGTCAAGCCTCTGCTCTAACTACTACAATCAAAGACGCACACGTCCATTGACTCTATCAAACTTATATGAGCAGCTTTACTACTCATTCCTAGCTTCGTGTAAACCTGCTAGTTCAACTTTGTCTCAGCTTGTACGTCCAGCTTCAGTCGAAGTTCGTTCATACACCTCGAAGCTAGACGTGTTTGCCTACTTCGACACTTCGAGATAGTACTCACGCATCTACTAGTAAACTATGCGTTTCTATCCAATCTCAATAGCCTTGTTTTTCCATCAAGGTAATACTAACGCAATGGAGACGTTCTTCTATACTTGCTTATTCAAAAGTTCAAAGCGACTACTACTCCTATGGTAATATCTAACCATTGAACTATCAAGTTATTTTTTTCGTTTTATTTTTATCTTCCAAACCACCATTTAATGCTTACCACATAACATTACTCGTTTTGTGCTAAACATGTGACTTAATATAGATAAAGGGTTTTTGACAATGATAAAATAGTAAATTACCTCTCAAGACTCTGGTCTGAAAAATACTAAGCTTTTAAATTCTGCGAAAGAATTCTTAAGTATGCGCTTATCCCTACCCTCTCTCAGGCGCTTATCCATGTCCTTCTCTCTGTATGTACGACCAACTACATATACGATCAAATCGATGAATTTAATCAAAAATTCATCGCTACACAAAATCATCAGAAACAACACTGGCGCTCATTACTACATTCTTAGATGTTTTACGATTTTTACATAAAATCTCAAGCTCCTAGATAGATTGGCCAGTAGTATATAGCAATTTGAGTATTATTTTGGTGCTATATTCCACAGCTGAATTTCCAAAAGTTACCTACGTTAATATTTACAATATTAACCTATTAAAACACCTATATATTCATATACATGGATTTATTTGATTTAAGTACCACAGTTGTGCTTAAATTCAAAGTCAAAATTGTGACAGACACAATTTCACAGCTTCTACTAAGCTAAAATCCCACCTTAATCACGTTTATCCTTTGCTTAAAGAGACAACTAACGTGAGTGAGAAAAGAATTCAATTTTAGGGTCTTTGAAATACTTGATTTGCAACACCTATAAACATATCAAAAAGCGTGTCAAAGTATTTTCAAACTATAATTAGGGTTTGAAAATAGATCACAACACTTACAAACGTTACAAAAGTGTAACAAAAGGTATCTTCCAACCCTAATTAGGGTTTGAAAACAATTTTGCAACATGTATAAATGTTGCAAAAGTGTGTCAAAAAGTTTCAAACACTAATTTCGAAATTTGGGAAGCTAACCCTAATTTTTCAAACACGTCTTGCTCCTCTTGCTTGTGCGTCTTATTTCCTAGAACAAGGCTTGCACAATTTTGCTCCTAGCATGGACATCATGCCTCTCTTCAAATATTTGGTGTATTTACTATTTTTCCCTCAACATACGAAGTTGAGCAAAAGAGTAAATATGAGCTTCTTGCCTTCTGGCCAAGCACTTTCAAACCCTAATTTTTGAAGAGGAAGACGTCTCTAGCTCTCTTGCTTCCAACATAAACATCTTAGTCAAGCAACTAAGCTGGTGTGACTACTCTCAAGACAAAACTCCCATGCCTTTAAAGACAAATCAGGTCCACATGACTTGTCCTTTTGTCAAAATTGATAATTTTACTTTTTTACCCTCAACATGTGAGGCTGAGTACAAAGGGTAAAATATGAGTGTCTTGCGTCTTGTTAAAAATTAACGTCTAGTCGCTTATCAAAATTTTGACGTCTTTTTTTTTGTCAAAAGATGGTGTTTTACTCTTTTACCCTCAATGTGTGGCTGAGTACAAAGAGTAAAATACTCTTGCTTGAAGACCAAAATAGGTCACTCTTTTTCTTCTTTCACGTGAAGACCAGAGTTTGACGCTCGTCCTCTCCCTTCACGTGAGGACCAAAGCTTGGCGCTCCTCCTCTCTCTTCACGTGTGTTTGTACCTATAAATTGCTCCTAGGAAAAACAATGTACTGTTGAAGTACATTTTAGGTTCGAGGATCAAAATCGTACAAAACAAATCCAAACAAGTTGGATGTCTGTATTTTTTCTGCTTCGGTTATAAAGAGAGGAGATGGGTTGATCTTAGGGGAGGGAAGCAAAGGAAATTGAAGGAATTGTGTGTATAATTGTGTGTTGTGGTGGATAAATAGCAGAGCTTGTGAGAATGATTTTCTATCTCTTCTAGGTTTTGTCTTGTTTTTGAAATGGGCTAAGCAACATATTTATAATGATTTGATACCACATACTTCCCTTGCAAAGTAGTGGTAGTTATTAGGAGATGGAGATGTGGAGGTTGTGGGAATAACCGTCCACTTTGTCTTGGGAAGTTTCGGGAAACTTCTAGACCATTACTCCATTACCTCTTCAACCGCTCCAACTTACCACTTACTCTATAACTTCCTTGTCATGGGGTATTTCTACGCCCATGTTGTTGTAACCGCCATACCAAACCCCATGTTTTATCCCCCCATGTAATATGATTTGATGTCTCGTAAGAGTGAGTAGAGTCATGGCTTCAAAGTCGTGATCTTCAGTTTTCTTTAAATCTCGTACATGATCTTCAGATTTTCTAATTTTCACCAACATATCATCCACATAAACTTCCAACGTGGAATGCACCCATTGGGAAAATAATTTTTCCACCATTCGTTGATAGGAAACACCTACATTCTTTAGTCCAAAAGGCATTCTTGTATAAAAATATAACCCTTTTGGAGTAAAGAAAGAGGTGTGCTCCTGATTTTCTTAAGCAAGCGGTATTTGGTTGTACACTGAGTATCCATCCATGAGAGATACAGTCTCGTATCTGGTTGTTGATTCAACCATTTGAGGTATATCTGGCAAAGGAAAACTATCTTTCGGGCACGCTTTGTTCAGATCGTTGAAGTCAATTCAAATCCTGACTCCCTTATTCTTCTTCGGGACAATTACCATATTCGCAATCCATTTTGGATACTTCGCCGACCTGATAATTCCCACTTCACTCATTCTTCTGAGTTTCGCCTCGATTGCTTCGTGGTAAACTGTTGCAACTTTTCTAATTCTCTGCTTGAAAGGCTTCACCTTTGGGTCTATATCTAATCAATGACATGCTACCTAAGGATCTATCCCTGGCATGTCTTCCATCTTCCACGTGAATACATCCACATATTCTCGCAACAAATCCTCCAAACTCTTCCCCTCTTCTTCCCTTAGCTTCGTACCTATCCTCACCATTTTCGGTTCACTCTCAGATCCAAAATTTATGTCACGAGTCAATTCTACTGTTGTGAAATTCAACGTTGGTTCTCCGAGGGGGGTTGGACTCTTTAATTGCGATTATAGTGACCCTTCTTTCTATGAAACTTCGCTCGGCAGTCCTCTTCCATTCGCTGTATTTACTTCATGCACCTGCATTTCCTGATCTTTGTTGCTCTCTTTGGTCTGTTTCTTTTTCTCTTTCTTTTCTTCCCTAAATATGTGTGTCCGCTCTTCATACTGACGAACATCCATTTCGTTGCAAAACCTTGCTTCGGTCGGGTCCTCTTTCACTTCAGTTATTCATTCTGGTGTTGGGAAACACAAACATTGATGATAAGAAGTAGTTATTCCTTTGATTCCATGGAACCATGGTCTCCCAACGATGGCACTGTAAGGTGATTCCACATCGACGACACAAAAGGTAGTGATCGCCTCCATCTTTTCGAGGTATATTACTAAGGTGAATTCTCCTTTTGGCCTAGAAGGTGCCCCATTGAATCCGTAATTGTTATAGGTAGAAGGAATGAGCACAGAGTCTGGAAAATTCATTCGCTTGAAAGTGATGTAGAATAAGATATCCAATGAACTTCCTGTGTCAACCAAAACCTTATACACTGCCCATTTATCCATCTTTAGAGTCACTACGAGAGGATCAGTGTGATTTTCCATTCTCTGGAGCTTCTGATGCTGAAAATTTAATCGGCTGCGCCATCCACTTTTCCAAAGGTTGGGCCTTTTCAACGCTAAAGATCTCCTTCCTATTATGATCTCGCTTATACACTCTTCTCATGATGTTGTTGTGGAAGTTTGCTTCTGTTATTGCTGAGTGAATGATGGAATTGCATCGTAGATAGTTGTCTCCTCGATCAATCTCAATCATATGCACTCATGGTGCCTCTGGCCCTTCTCGCAAAGGTGGTGGTGGTGGTAGATCTCCTATAAACTCCTGAAGCTTCCCCTGCTCTATCAGGCGTAATACTGGAGAGGGGTGGTTCTACCCCTCTATTGTGTGGATATGGAATGGCTTCGGATTCTGTTTCCACAAAATATCGCATGATGTCCGCCAATGGCGCACTCAACTTCGGTAGCTTTAAATCCTCGAACCTGGGAGCATTAGGTTTTTGCGCACCTGCCTCGGCGAGAAGGATGTTCCCATTGTCCCTGGAATCTACCAGCATTGTTGTTCGCCCAATTTCTGCCTGGCTGTATGCTTTGCTGAGGTACTCGATGTTGTTCTTCCCAATATGTATCTATATTCCACTCGCGGTTCATCACCTACTGCATTTGTAATTCACTGGACATTCGCAGGATTTCAGAAGATACACTATTTTGTTTATGCGGGCTGCGAAGCTGCTTCCTTCTGTATTTCTTCCAAAGAGATGTATTCTTCCTGAAAATCCCGCAACTCTTGCATGGTCAATGTATTTTTGTGTTTGAATATGGCCATGTATAACAAATCTGCTGGAAATAATGTGTTGATGAAGCTCCGAACAAGGTTCGTTTCCGCCTCGTGACCCATGAGTTCGCTGCACAGTGCCCTCCATCTGTTTACGAGGCTTCGCAGACTCTCGTCGACTCTCCTTTTTAAGATGAACAATTTTTCCACTCCAGGCCTCAAAAAATTGTTGTGCATATAGGCTGCGAGGAATACCTTCTCAAGCTCATGAAAGGATGTGATAGAGTATTCCGGGAGAGCATCGAACCAGGCCAAAGCATCGCCCTTCAGGCTAGATGGCAAATTAAATATTTTGGATAAATATTAAAGAGGTAAGATTCATACACAATTTGATTCACACACTATCTCACAATATTTACGCCAATTTTTCTATAAATCTTAAACGAAAAATGAATTTGAAGCTAATATTTTGATGATATATTCTTTTTATCAAACTCTACATTTTTAACAGAATTGAGTACAATCCAAGATACCAAACCTCATTATCCACCAATCTTAATTTCAATTGTTAGTTTTCAATGGTTGATTTTCAAAGTGGTCGATGGTGGTGTTATATGTGTCGGATTGTGCTCATTTTTTGTAAGAATATAAAGTTTTGAAATAAAAACATATCACCAAAGTATTAGCTTCAAATTTATTATCATTTGAGTTTATTAAAAAATTAGCACAAATCTTGTGAGATATTGTGTGAATAAGATTGTGCACGGATCCTTCCTCAACATTAAATCAAAAGATAAATAATTAAGTTTTTTATTTCTACGAATCAATCGAAAGAAATAAAAACCCTAATTTTGAATCAAACCAAATGAGCCATGTAGGATAAATGGATCCGGATAAAAAATATGTTCATGTGTTAGGGTATGTAAGATTCCAGCAGTGATAGCAAAGAAAAAACAACAACGGCTTCAACTCCATTGATTGTAGAAAAATTCCATTGATCGCCAAGAATTTAGTGAGCTTCAGTCGCCAAGAAATTAAGATGGCTAGGACATTGAGTATTTGAGTTACTTTGTTGCGTTTTTTTGTTTTTTGTTTTTTGTTTTTTTCCTTTTCGCCCGTATCAGGCCGGGGCGACGGGGGGTCTTTTTATATGGGAATAATGAGAAACATTATTACTACGTCCTGATAAAAACCTTAATTTTAACGAATAAAATATGGGACGTTGGATGAGGGCGTAAGAAGGGGGAGCATTCTGAACCGCGATTTGTCTCATTCACTTTCCATCATTTTGGAAAGCAATGGGAGGCTTCAATCTCCTAAAACAGCCCATTCAAAGTCGTTGGATGGCAAATAAACCATTATATTTTGTAATATATATATATATAGAACTGGATAAACTTGAGCTTATATTATTTTAATTTTTCTTATGTATGAGGGATATTTTAATAAAAACCTGCCAGAAAACCTCTTTGCTCTATATATAATGGTGCTACAACATTTACAGAAAAATAAACTTACAAGGTTTTTCAAGTAAGTCTTTGAACTCAAAACAACAAAATAACCCTTTCTCAATCATACTCCCAAGATGCATATATCATAACTTGATTTGACAAAATCATTTGTTATAAAAGAATAAGAAACCGTAGCTCCATCACAACTAATATCTCCTCGTAGGAAGTCCATAAAGGTACCACGTCTCATCAAAAAATTATCACATTTCAATTTACTTGTATCCACACACAACAAGTACTTCAAAAGAAATTAAACTCTTTGAAACTGGAATATGTCGAACCTTGTTAACGGTCAACAATTCCCAAAACAAAATCTTTAAAAACTATCTCACCAAATATTCACTTCCTTCTGCAACCGAAGCTACGACATAATCACCAAGGCTAACTTCGTCTTCACATCCTTTGACTTTTTAGGTCAAAATATTAACATGATCCAAATGATGCCCACCGATATCAAACTTGTTATCTTGATTTGGAAAAATTATAATAATTTGACTTACTAATATTGTCATCTTTACTTCAACCGGTATACAAACTGAAGCTTTTATCTCATCCATAACACTCTTCTTTTTTCAAAATATAACTTGCTTAGAAAACACCCCCCGAACAACACTAGCTTTTCTAAGTTCTCGAAAACAATCCACAAGAGCGTCTAACAAAATGAAGTAATGAACACAATCAACTAACCAAATCAGAATTATTAATATCGTTGTACGAATACTTGCCCAAAGCTATATAGAATGCATAAATTTATGTGCTTCATGAAGTATTAACGTCAAATTTTGCACATGACCTCATCACGATGCTCCCATTGTAATAATAACCGCTGATAAGCTTTAACGTACTGTATCGCGTTTCCTGTTCCGTCGAAGATACTCCCGAAAATTGGCATCATGTACTTTGGAGGCAACATTGTATATAAGATGTCAACGCTGTATGGGGACCTTTTCACCTCTGTTATAACATCTGTTAGTTGTTGGCCCTTCCCATTACTCTGGTAGGTTCGAATCATTGCTCGCATATTCTTCAGTTCCTTCAAAAATTCTTGATTCGCATCCCTTTCTATGGTTTTTTTCAACCGTCGCTCCATCTCCTCTTGACGCTCTCTGGTGTCACACTCTTCAGGAGTCTCTTCTTGGTTTTTATGCCGTTTTCTGGTTTGTTCCTTTCGTCGATTAGTATGTGATGCTGACGAACCTGACTTCTCAGGGGATTCCTCCTGTAGCTTTTGATTTTCTTCAACAAGCTCTAAATTCTATCATTTTAGTAGTTCCTGCTCTTGGGCCAATTTCTTCTTCGCTTTCCTTATTCTTGCAAGCTTTGCTCTTAACTCTTATGCTGACATTTCTCCTTTGTTATCAGATTTGTCACTATCATTGGATGTGTGTGCTTCTAATTCTTCATCTCCTCCGCGATATTACTCCTAGCTGGACTTCTCCTTTCTTCCTCGGTATGAAGCATTCCGCCTCCTACTGTTTCATCAGTTTGAGGTCCTGGATTCAATATGCGACTGCTGACGACTCTGGATCTCTTCCTTGGGATTACTTTATCCACTTTTGATGCCATCTTATCCGAAATCTTCACAATAAAAGAATGGTTCTACTGTACTATTTTAACGAGATTTCACCAGTGGACCCCACGATTCATGATATTGAATGTAGATCCAATGATTATGATTAGAATAACCTGATTTATAAATCCTAAATCTGACAACGTATTCAAAAGTATTAAATGTATTCTAAATCAATGATTATCTAGACGGATCCCAGATAGATCTTCGAGAAAGGACTTAACTTCCTATGATTTAATCGTTAAAAGTACTGGTTTTGATAAGAATAAAACCTTTTGACGCAGACTTATCAAAGACTAAAAATCTTTTTCAAAGTACTATCCAAATCATGCAAAACCTTAATATTTAAGAAATGTATAACTTTTATGCAACCAAGATCTTGAAAATAGTTCTATAACTTTATGAAATCCTAAAGTTTATAAAACTCTTATAAAATAACTGACTAAATCTATGTCTTTATTTTGAAAATCTCGAACTTATGTCTTTTTTTTTTCTTCTTATGATTACTGCTTTTCTAGAGACTTGCTCTCAGAAACTCAGATCTCATTTCTCGTTCTCAAATCAACCAAGATCTAACTCTCTTTTTCTTAGGTAAAGTTTTAAAGACTCTAGATATAAACCCTTTCTAGTAGAACCGAGTATTAAAATGAGTTAAATCCTGACAATCCTTGTTTCTAGCGCCAAAATGTAGTTACAAGAAATCTTACAACACACCCAGATGATTTTTCTAACTACTTACTATAGTTTCAATCTAGATCTATGGTCCAACTTCACATAATAATGTTAAATGATGAACACAAGGAATTTACGTGGTTCGGTGTTAAAACCTACGTCCACGGGAGGGATTTCACTATGATATGATGAAGATTACAAGCTCTCATACTTAAGCTCAATAAATCACTCTTAGCCTTACAAAAAAATGCTCAACCCTCATTACATTACTCCCGGGTCTATTTATAGACAAACTGTAAAGTGGATGATTGCTCTGCTGGCTTCGCTGGATCCTTCGCTCAGGGTTTCTTCGCTCAAGGTTTCTTGGAGGATAATTTACATTCGTTGATATCCGCCTTCGCCAGCTAACTCGTTGATTTCCCCTCGCTAACAAGATCCTCGCTACTCTGTTCCTTGTTGAATTATAACTCGCCACCTGTCCCGACAGCTAACAGACTGTTGATCTGACCGTTCTGTTCACGCATTAAATGTCCAACTACCCAATTTAAACTTGACCGTAGATCTTCAATTAATATTTTTCACGTGTCTGGTCCTCATGAAACAGACGGAAATCCCTAAGCTGACTGAGTATAACTCCCATACTCACCTGGAATACATCTTCCTTATATTTACGCTTTCAGATGCAAACATGTGGCGAAATGATTTTCTATCCCCACACACTACGTTAGGAAATTGGGAAGGATCAGACGGCTGGTATACTTATTGATCGATCCACGTAATTAAGTCAAGTCTGGTGGTAATCAAAGCGCTCGCTTTACCACAACGGGAGGAACTGGGTCGAACTGCTTCAATCAACCTTGGTATTCCGTCAGGGAAAGGGTTGAAGGGTAGAAAATAAATTGTGTAAGTGAAGGAACATAGAGCTTAGTCTCTTGATTATCGTCTATCCTCTCAGCCGATAGGAACGAGATAATTCATTAATAATCCAGCCAATATCTGGGATCCTGTCGATATGTGTGTAGCGAGTCAAATCTGGTAACCAGCGATACCCAGACAATCTCATATGTTACATGTCGAGTATGTATAATGTGCAATGCCAAATTTACCACAAGGAAGAGTATCCTGCATTATGATATGTGAGTGGTGAGTCAAAAATTGTAATGAATAATGGTTACGGCCTACGAGAGGCATTACATGGAACAATCTCATCTGTTGCATGCCCAGTATAATGAGCGACCCATGTTTCAAAAACTGGGGCATCAGGCATGGCGAAATATACCAGGAGGAAGAGTTTCTCGCATAAAAATATGTGAGTAGTGAATTAAATTATCAAAAGTACATTGGTATGTTTTAGTTAGTATTAGATTCGGTAATACCAAATTTCATGGTTATGGAAATATACTAATCAAAGAATTTAATGTACAATATATCCACAGTGAAATTCTAGGCAGAAACACTCCAGATAAGAAGGGACTGACAATTCCTAAGCAAAATAGAAGAATAAGATACAGAAAATGTGCTTTTATAGAAAACCATACAAAAATCTTGGGCCCTTTGCAGATATATATACAGAAGCGGTAAGAGATCTGATCATTTGCCTTTGGCCACCAAAAATGAACAAGAAATTTATAGAAAAAAATGTTTTGGTTTAATCTTCTTTAACAGTAAAAATATTTTATAAGTAAACCCTTTGCTCAATAGAATTTTATCTCCTAACCTATTTTATAGTAAGCTAACACACAAATGATACAGGGCGAGGACTTCTTCAGCGAAAATAGTGACAAATATAACTATTTCAAGCAGAGAAGTTATTGCAACGAGTGATTCTATAATGCGTCAAGACTAGTTCTCAATATCCTTTTCAGAAGATAAAAAATACAAGGTTACTTAACTTGCCTGCCAACATATGAATATGTGCATACCATTAAAAGGAATTAGTGCATATGAACGATTATTTACCAATGGGTTTTGTCTTTCGCTGTCATCATTGAGAATATGTAACTATGTAAGTTAGCCTAAAACGTGGTACTGTGAATTCTCAACAATAAAAGGAACATAAAAAATTACATCTTAAGCTAGTCGATAGCAAATTTTGTGTCGGAACATTCTCGATGCTGCAAATTTGGAGAATATTAATGTAACATTCACATTTTTTGCATGATGTATAATCTAGCATGCGTCATTGAATGAGATGAAATATCATCCAGAGGTTGTGTTGCTTACTCTGGGATGTTTTACTGGTGCATATCTTCAAGCATATGATGCATAATCAGTAAAATGATGCATCTTTGTCCCGAAGTTCACAATATGCTAATGACATGTACACTGTAATGCATTGTTAGTATAAATGCATTACCTTGAACTTGCAATACATATTTGGTGCAAATGATGCATTAGCTTGGCATTATGATGCTACAACATCATTATGTCTGTCCCTTACCAAGAGAAGCGATATTTACCAATGTTGCTTACCCGTGGAGGCATTATAGTGCTAATGCATCATTATGTTTGTTTCTTACAAAGTGGCACAATATTATGCAATGTTGCTGGCTGAAAGATGCATTAAGCGGAGAATACACTATTCTCCCTGTGTTGCTCATACGAGAATGCATAATAATTCAAATGTATCGTTTAGCTACGTTGCTGACCCGAGAATGCATTACGATGCAACAAAATTATTATGCCAGATTGCTAACTACGAATGCATCACTATGGTGGATTCCGCAAGTGGGACATTGACGAAGAACGAGATATGCTTCATATGATTCATATGCATCATTGTCCCTACATCGTTGTCGCGAAAGCAAGTGGGTGTTAGTATATGACACTTAACTCTCAAATCTTTAAATGTAGAAATGTCAACAAAACATATATAGGGAGGAGGTGTTGGTTGAAAATGAATATAGGTCAAGATGTTCTATCTTGCCTATGTTGCATGCCCGAGGGATCATATGATGCGAAAGCATCATATTGTTGTGTTGTATCGAGAACTAGCGCATTCCGAATGCAAGGTGAATGTTGCGGCAATTTACATGTCCTGAGCATGAGGATGTTTATTTGCGAACTAAGTGGCATCAGTTATGCACAATCTTGTGCATCACTTGCAGAAGTCCCTTGACCTCTATGAATTAGGTATTGCTTGGCCTTTGGCCTTGTAACAAAAAACTTGTAATTGTTGGTGATACGGATTTTATATGCCTAAGCATATTCTTTCGAAACAATTTCCCTTGACATCGATGTTGGCTTTGCCTTAATATGCTTAAGTTACTTGTTCTAATCAAGATGGTCCTTCGGGGGAAATACAGTCTGTACTGGATCCCTTCATGGTACAGGTAGGGTATGTAGGCAGCCGCAATGCAGTCCAGTTCTTTATTGCTCATATCATCTAATTAGGAGATGATTGCAAGATTTTGGTAACTCATATCATATGGCTCGGCGAGCGAGGCAAGAGATGAATGTTGATTGTTACCACATTTGATGAGGTAGTTTCAGTCCTATTGTTATATGATCATACTTCTTATTAAGTTATAAGTTGTTGGAATGCACCAATTGCGGATTGAGCATGGCCAAGAAAAGGAAGCTAACCAGATTGCAAGTTTATGGAGCTTGCAAGAGCCACTTGCATCAGGAATGATGCACGACATGGATGGTTTGTGCCTAGATATTGCATCTTTGGCAAGATCATGATCAAGATCAATGCATGCACCCAGCGCATGGTCGAAGTGGAGTTAATGAAACATAAAATAGGTCTACAATGGCCTATGTGCTATCCCAAGGCATGACTTGTGGATGGACAATACTTGCAAGTTTGTGATGCATGCCAAAGGCATCACCATTGGTCGGTATGGCCATGTATCCTTATTAGAATATGGGATAAGTTGGAACATGTGGATTTATGCTTTAAGCAAATCATGCTTGCAAAGCATATTGGGAAAAGAAAATCGTCATGCATTTTCCTGGTAAATCTTGGAATTTTATAGCCCGGTTACTCGCATCAGAGTGGCGCGTCCGAGAGCTTTGGCCTTTGCAGCATAGCGCTACAGGTGGAATTTTCCGGTCTGTCACAAATGATATCAAAGCAAGTTTTGAAACAACATTATGGACTATACGTTTTGGACTCGTCAGTTTCTTCTTGTAATATGACTACAAAATTCTCCTTGAAAGGTTAAGGAATAAGTTGGAAGAGTAGGCCAATTGTTGTGCGTAATTAAAATTTATAACTGATATACGAGTTACTTTATAAATCGTGCAGGACTTAGCCGAGTACTGCGAGTTTTCCAGGACTTAATTGGCAACCCACCATATTGTTGGTGACCCAGAAGACTGTTTTTAATGATGGCAGACATTGGGACTGATCATCCCCACCCATTAGAGACGCTGAATGTTGTCGTGCCGGCTAGCTCCCACTACACCAGTGGTAACCCGGAAGACCATTTGGAATGGCTGCTTGCATCCGACTGCTCTGACATTATACTTTGGTCCTCACAGTACTATGGTAATAATTTCTTGTCGCGTTCAATGACCCTTGTAAAATTGTGGACCCTTTTGGGATTGCTGGGTATGCGGTATGAGAAGATCCTAATCGGTGTTTAATGCAAAATTGGGAATTCGTGGGATTTTTACGTATTATGGTATGGGACATATGCTCAGAATCTCAGTCGATGGAGCTTGTTCACGACTGCTTTTATCTTTAAAGGGTGTAATATTGTAAAACCCGCATTTTTTCGCATGATATGTACTCTAGCTTGCATCACTATACGAGATGAAGCATCATTTCGGGTATGTGTTGCGTACTCTGGGATGCTTCATTGATGCATCTCTTCAAGCCTATGATACAAACTTGGTAAAGTATGCATCTTTGTCCCGAAGTTCACTATTTGATAATGGCGCGTACATGATAGACATATTTTTGTGTCTTATTTATTCCTAATTATATATATTGATAATCCTTATTTATATTAATTATCATTTTTTTAATGTTTTTATAGGTGCATTAATAAAATTTAGTTTTGGTCCGACAACGAATCATATTGTGCCACTTTTGTCTGTCTAATATTATGAGAGAAGCTTCTAACGATGTTTTGAGAATTAATATCTACGACACGTGGCGGTTATGGTTGTATATGGGAGTGTGTTAAACATACCTCATCGTGTGTAGAAAGTGTGGAGACTCATTTATTCACAAATAAGTTGGAGATCTATAGTGTTACCATATAACACAAATCTTAAAATATAATTATATTATATATTTATTATGTAATATATTAATATAATGAGAACAAAATGAGAACATCTTGAGTATCATAAGAGAAACTGGCTAATTATGTCGATATCACACACAAAGGGGATACAATAAAATAAAGATCATGATTCTTATCATTTGGAGAAGAATATAATTGATAGTGATTTTTTTTTCCTTGCACGACAATATCTAATTTGCATAGAATTATTTTTATTTATGTAAAGATTGAAGATTGGTGGCTATATAAGGAGGTACTGGCAACTTTGAAAGGGGGAGAGCTATAGACGGGAGAAAGAGAGTGTTGCCGAGTTTTGAGATAAAGAAATAAATTTTTATATTTTCTTATTTTCTTTTCATTTCTGTGTAGCATTTGTTATTGATTTCGGAGAAAGAATAATCAAACAATTTCATCACGAATACTCTCTCAAAGGTTAAGAACACAAATGTAAATTTGTCTAGAAATTCTAATTCCAATTTTTTTGGTAAGAGACAGTATGTAAACTTAGCTAAAAGAATACTATGTAATTCTAAATGTGGGAGATTTTGGTACAACTAAATTTCTTTCTCCTTACTCCCAAACTCAAAACTAACATTGTCCTCAATGTATGAAAAATACTAGATATAGAATGAACAGTGAAAATAGTTAAAACAGTTAAAAAGATAAGAAACAATATTACCATAATCAAGTACCAAAAATATGGGTTACCTCCCAGCAAGTGCTAAGTTTAAAGTCTTTATCCAGACATTAAAAACCATCAAAAGGATAGTCACCTTACAAAATCATATAACAATAACTGAAATAATTGTGAGTCATCTGAACCAAATAGTGCTAACCCAAATAAAATGCAACTACAATGGGCCAAAAAAATGAGCAAACCAAGCATACCCTTATTATCTAGTGTTTTTTTTAAAACAACTACATTTAGATGTGGTTCACATTTAGGCTCTAAAAAACGGTCTAGACTATAAGTGCTTAATTTACATGTTTCTAGTGTCAAATCCATACTTTTTTAGTGATAATTATTTCATATTACTTGTTATTACTCTTTCTTTCTATCTTATGTGTCATATTAAGTGAATCATCCAAAAAGGAGTTACAAAGTGCTAAAATGAACAAGGAAGTTGAGTTCTACAAGTGAAGAAGGGCCAAAGACCAAATTCAAATAATTCAAATCCAGGATTTCTTAATTCCATCTTGAAGATAACGAGAATACAAAGTGAATGCAAAAAGAATGAGGTCATTCTGAGTTTGGACGAAGAAGTTATGAACAAAACAGCCAAAGCAAGAAAAAGTGGCCTACAACGCAACAGTCGGCGAGGTAATGAACTATGCCGACCGTAACACTTTTACGGACAGAAAACTTGGATTTTTAAGCCCCAAATTCGGTACGGTTTATTGGGAATCGACCATGCAGATTGTAGCAAGTTTTAGTACAGGGAATTAAAGTTATTTTTGTCCTAAAGTCGGCACGGTTCATGGTAATTGACCATGCCAACTGTGGCTAACCTATGAGGTCCGTTTTGACGTGTTTTTAACTTCCAAATCAAGAAAACTTAGTTCCAATAGAATTCTAAACCCTAGAAGGAGAGGATACTTGAGGGCCAAGCATTGAAGGCTACAAAAGAAGACATTTAAGGCTCAAACAACATATATCTATACCTCTTCACAATATTCCACATCTATACTACAATTCTACATTAAAAAATTAGGGTTTACCCCTTAAGGGGCAAACCACCATTCTTCTTCACCTTCTTCTTCTTTGTAGTATGAGTAGATAATTTTTTTGTTGATTAAGGATGAGTTCAATGTTCTAGACGTAAAGCTTTATTGGTAATATAAGTTTATTTGGAGTTTTAATCATTGTCGCTTGTCTTTACTATATCGAAGGTTTATGAGTGATTCTTATATTGCTTACAGTGCACGCTAAATAAATTTATTGATTATTCTATTGCTAGTTGAGAGTTAAGATATCCGTGTAATTATTGAATAACTCGCCACACAAGTAGAGAACGTGAGACCTTGCAGAGGGATTATGTGGAGAAATCGTGTATGAAGACAACACTAATAAGCATGTCCTTCCGCTAAGAGTTTTGATGTTAGGATGAATCTAAATTCACAAACCCTAAAGCATTCGATTGGGTTACACCTTGAGTGCGCTGCTACTTGGTGTCTCAGTTGGATAAAATCTGGTGTTCGAGCGTTTCGACATTTAGTGATACAAGGAGTTTTGGGGATATCACTACGCTAGTTGCTATTCTACGGTTGGTGATGAATGGTTCTAACGAAAGATAGATAAGGATACTAATTCGGTTAACGCTTGATAATGGCGAAGGAATTCTTAATTATCTATTTCTTTTTAATTTCATTATTATTATTTTTAGTTAATTAATTCACAAACCCCCTTTTTAATATTTATTCTAGTTTTGCTAATCTAAATAACCTATCAATTACACAACTCTCTTTGGGAACGATCCTTACTACTGCTATATTACTAGTTAATTAGTGAGAAATATCTTGAGTAATTTTTTGCACTTGCGACACAGATCACTAGATAAACAAATTTAACTAAATGAAATGTATCAAAGGGCTGGATTTTATCATGCATGGACTGTATCCGGAGGATCAAACTGTCCAGTCTAGAAAAACTCAAGTAAAACCTTAGGTGCACAATTCTCGAGTCCAAGTGAGGGACTTTAAGAAGGGATACTTGACGATCAAAAGAATCATCACTACCCCTAAACTAATTACTACTCTGATATAGACCTAAAAATGTTGCTTGGATTTAAGGGTCCTTATAATCAGAAAAATACTTATAGATTCTTATAGAGTTTCATCATACAACTGATCTAAAATGATACTATCAGCACATTCAACTAGTGAATCATCAAACAAAATATCTGGCAAAAGATCATGAACTAATGCGTTAATCATATTCACCTCTTCTAAATCATCGATTTCAGAAGGTTGCCTACTAACATTAAAGACATTTAGTTTAGTAACATATTACCAAAAGATTAGTTCATTATTCTTGTCCTACAGTTGATGACAACATTAGATGTAGCCAAGAATGGACGACCTAAAATCACTGGTATTTGAGTCTCTAGGTCCTAAACAGGATGGGTGACCAGTATAACAAAATCCACTGGGTAAACAAATGTATCGACCATAATAAGGACATCCTCATCACACCAAGAAGGATTTTAACAGACCTATCCGCTAATTGCAGTGTCATTTTGGTCGGTTTCAGCTAACCAAGACCTAGATGGTTGTATACATGATATGGTAATAAGTTCATACTACTTCTTAAGTCAAGTAATTCCTTAGCAACTAAGTGATCATCGATCACACAAGATATGGTGGGGAATCCAAGGTCTTTATACTTAGGGGTGTCTTATTCTGAATGATTGAACTGACTTGACCATCTAAAAAGGCTTTGTTATGTACATTAACCTTACATTGTTGTGTACAAAGATCTTTACTAAACTTGACATATGCAGGAACTTGCCTAATTTCATTTAATAATGGAATGTTAATGTTGACCTGCTTAAATATTTCAAATATTTAACTGAAGTGTGATTCCTTCCTACGTGGAGCTAACAACTGTGGATAATAAGCTTTAGGTTCATAAGAACCAGGTTTGTCAGGAATAACAAGTTTTTTTTTTTCAAACTGCAACAATCTCTTCGGCATCAGGTGTACCTTGTGTAGACGAAGTTTGGTCTATAACTACTTCTCTATCTTTGAGTATTCCCACCTTATTGTAAACTGTCCTTCTTCTCCCAAGGGTTTTAACATAATTTACATGACTTGATGGTTTCTAATATTTGGGATTATGATCTGTTTGACTAGTGAAATTTCCATTTTGTATCTCACTTAGTGCCTCATCTATCTGACTTGCTTAGAGTTCTAACTTAGCAAAAGATTACAAATTAGATTGAAAATTCTGCTTGGTTGCATGTTGGAATCTAAGATGGCTTTGTGCTAACATAGTAAGAGATTCTTTTAAGCTAGTCATTTTCTTCTATGAAGGGTTTTTAGAGTAGGTTGGCCCTAGTAGGTTCTTGGGATAACTAAAACACTGGTGGAACTTGATGATTACTAGTTTGACATTGATTCTGACCCTTAGACCAAGAAAAATTAGGATGTTTTCTCCAACCGTAGTTATATATTTCTTAATATGGTCAAACCTATGTAATTATCAAATCTAGAGTTATTATAAAGAACATGATTTTTTTCTTCACTAGTCTGCCCTTCCCAAAATGAATTATTGGGCTTTATTCCACAATTAGAGACTTGAAATTATCCTATCATCGGTTTCAACAAATGAATTATATTTAGACTGAATCATTTCTAAAGCTTCTAACCTTCTAGATATTGCAACAATCTTAGCATCTGACTCGAAGTTTGCATCTACCATGTTGGTACTACTTTTATTAACCAGGAGTCTTTTTTGGAGGTTCTACACAAGACTCCCACTATTGGGATTTTTGAGCCATTTCTATAAGAAGGAATATGTTTGATCAACAGTTTTATTCAAGAACCCACCAGTGCACAATGACTTTACCATGGCCTTGGTCGAATAATTTAGTCTGTCACAAAGAATCTATACTAGATTCACTTTCACAAATCCATGGTGGGGGCGTTGTGAAAAGATATCATTGAATCTTTCTGGAAACCTATAAATAAAATCTCCCTCGTGTTGCATACTGGCACTAATTTTATACCTGATAGATGCAGTTTTATGCTTAAGGTAAAACTTTTGGAAAAAAACAGCAGTAAGTTCATCCCATGCCGTTATAGACTCAAATGGTAAATTATGCAATTATGACTTAACTTTATCTCCCAATGAAAAAGGAAACAACCTAAGCTTCAAAAGTTCATCACTAAGATCTTTACTCCTAATTGTTCCACAAATTTCCTCAAAGTCTCTCACATGAAAGTAAGGGTTTTCATCGTCTTTCCCTATGAACACAGGGATCATTTGAATGGTACCAGGTTTCAACTCATAATTGGATGTGGTAGCAGATAACTTTATGCACAATGGTCGGTTAGACCTAGCTGGGTTACATGTAATATCTGAGGGTAGTCATATCCTGAACACAAGAATAACTATCCTCACTGGTCAAGGGTTGTTAAAAATAAGATTCTCTAAAATAGTCTCCTCAGAAGACCATAAAATGACTATATAAACATCATACAATGCTACGATTCCAAGCACGAGCACTTGACATACACTAAAAAGACAAAACTATATATTAAAAAAAAATCCTAAAAATAAAAAAATTCCAAAGCAATCACAAACAAGGATGACTTGACCAATCAAACCTATTGAATCTAGCAAACAAAAAACATGATGGCTCCTTTAGATTGTTTCTAGACTAACTTTGATTCTCTTCAAAAAAGAAATTGGTTACTTGCTTAGCAAACCTCTCTGAACCAACACCGATTAAGGTAAGTCAGGAGAGACATGATAAACTCTAGGGAGCTTGAATAACCCTGCCTCTTTGGAAAAATGTTTCCTTGGTCTACAAGGCGGCGCTATTGACTTACGGTAAAAGGTAATCACTCTTCAAGTTAAGCTAATAAAGAAATCAAAGTTTTCTTTTAAAGGGATATCTAATAAGCTCGATACTCCTATCGATCTTCTTCTAGTCAAATTTTAGACTTAGGTCGTGTTAAGATACGTTTTCCTAAGTCGGACAAAAAGAATCTAGTGATGGAATCCGAATCTTTATCTTGTATGGAATGTTTTTCCCTATACTAGAAATAAAAGTCCATATTCATATCCTCAACATATATGCATAGGAAGGAATATTATAAACCCACTCGTAGTGGATTCGTGGATTGGTCGAGTCTTACCTCCTTATCAGACAAGGGACGAACCGTTGAAGTCGAATTGTACCACCAACTCCGGTATTACTGTATGAACCCGGGACCGAGATAATATGATAATTATCGTCCTTCTATGTGCAAATTATATTTAAAGCTACCATTCCTTAGGGTTTTAAAATGATAAAGTCCAATGTCTAAATATGATAATCCAAATGTCAAAAAATAAAATAAAAATTTACATAAGTATTATGTAAAATCCTAATACATTTTCTAAAATTAAAAGAAATAAGACTTAGAAATAAGAATAATATCTTTTTTCTTCACTCCTTTGGATCTTTTCCTTTTCTTTTTCATCTTTGGCTTTGTTTATTTATTTTTTAACAATTTCCTTTTCTTTAGCTCCACTTTCCAAAATAATAATAATACCCGCAGCCGCGCCAAAAACTTGATCGCTTTAATAAAGTGATAAATTACAGTTCGTTCCGTAAAGACTAGTGAAGAAATTATTTAAAATCTAAATATGATTTTTAAAATAGTGTTTATGGGGAAAAACGAATCGAAGGGTATTTTAGGAAAAAGTGGGGTGAGAAGGTGACAATTCGTCAATCCTTAAAACATTTGTTCTATTGAAGTACTTTGTTTAGATTCGAGAGATCAATCTGTACAATCCTGGCCTAAACCAAGCAATGGCCGTTCCAGTCTTGCTTCAGTCACAAAATGAGAAGGAGAAGGGTTGGTCTTAGGGAGGGAAGCGAGAGAAGAATGAGGTCAGAGTATCAGACTATGTGGGATGTGATTGGTGTAAATAGCTATAAACAATTGAGTGATCGAGTTCTTCTGTGTTTGATTGTGAAACTCAGACTTGTTCTCATGTTAAAACTTGCTTAATTGTTTTGTCCTTTGTTCAATAGATTGAGAATCTATTTATATCATAACAATTGTAACCACTTGACCTCTCTTCTGGAAGAAACTGTCGATGGTTGAGTAGTGGTGAAGTGATGAAAGTGGAGAAGGTGTTGACAACTGTTATCCACTTCAATTGCGGTTGAATAGTTGGTTACTCAACTTACCACTCCTCTACTCAACTGCTAGCGATCTTTCAAAAATTTATATTTTAGTGGGTACACTGCTGCACCACGTACCGTAGACCGCCAGACCAAAACCCTAATTAGTATCCCCCATTTGTGACATTTGATGTCTCGTATGTTATTGTAGTATTAAGCACTACTAATGTTAAGTCAAATTGAGACCTGCTTAATGAGCCTCTTGATTAAAGACTTTTCTTGCTTGACTAGTTGATAAATCTAGCAGACTAAAACATGTCTTGATTGACTAGCTGATTAGTCCGTCAGACTAAAATAAATATGTCTTGCTTGACTAGCTGAAGAGTCTAGCAGACTAATGCATGTCTTTCTTGACTAGCTGATGATTCTAGTAGACTAAAATAAAATAAATACGTCCTGCTTGACTAGCTGATGAGTCTAGCTGACTAAAATTGATATTTCTTACTTGACTAGCTTATGAGTCTAGCAAACTAGAAATATGTGTTTATTTGTGAATATGGAGTACTATGTCCATTTTGGTCAATCTTGCATTGACATGTTTATTTTGTAAGAACAAGTGTATACTGCTGAGCATGAAAAATTGTATGTGAAGCCTTACACGAAAATATACATAAGAGGCCTAGCATAGTAGGGTTTTGAAGTTTGTTAAAGCCCTAATTTTCCAAATTAAGACATTCATGTGAAAGGAATAGGAGGAGCGTCAAGCTCTAGTATTCACGTGAAATGGAGAAAATGAGCGCCAAGCTTTGGTCTTGAAGCCAGAGTCTCATGTTTTTACAAGAAACAAGACACTCATATTTTACTCTTTGTACTCAGCCTCACATGTTGAGGGTAAAAGAGTAAAATTATCGATTTTGACAAGAATCAAATCGTCAAATTTTGACAAGAGACAAGACGTTAGTTTTTGAATAGGAAGCAAGACACTCATAAATTTTCAACAAGAAGCAAGACGCTCATATATTACTCTTTGTACCCAGCCTCACGTGTTGAGGGTAAAATAGTAAAATACAAAATTTTAAAGAGAAGCATGATGTCCATGCTTGATTTTTTGAGTAGGCGTGCAAGCTTGACTTTGAGAGGCAAGACACACGAGCAAGAGAGCAAGACGTGTTTAAAAATTAAGGTTAGCTTCCCTATTTTCAAAATTATGGTTTTGAGCTTTTTGACACATTTTTGCAACGTTTATAAGTGTTGTAAAACTGTTTTCAACCCCTAATTAGGGATGAAGATACCTTTTGACACACTTTTGCAACGTTATAAGTGTTGCAAATTATGTTTCCAAAACCTAATTAGGGTTCAAATTTTTTAACACGTTTATAAGTGTTGCAAATCAAGCGTTTTAAAACCCTAAATTGAATTATTTTCACTTGTTTTGCATTAGTTGTCTCTTTAAGCAAAGGATTAATGCGATTGAGGTGAGATTTTTAGCTAGCAGAAGCTATGAAATTGTGTCTGTCACAATTTTGACTTTGAATTTAAGCACAATTGTGGTACTTTAATTAAATAAATCCATATATATAGTTATATATAGATTTTTAATAGGTTAATATTGTGTGAATATTAACAAAGATCACTTTTGGAAATTCAGTTGTGGATTATAGCACCAAAATAATACTCAAATTGCTCTATACTAGTGGCAATCCATATAGGAGCTTGAAATTTTATGTAAAAATCACAGCAAATCTGGGAATGTTGTAATGAGCGCCAGTGTTATTCTGATGATTTTGTACAATGATGAATGTTGACTCATTCAGTAATTTTGAGCGTGTATGTAATATTCTGACAAGCTCAATCGTACATACAGAGAGATAGGACAGGGATAAACGTCTTCTTAAGAATTCTTCTGTAGAGTTTGGTATTTCTCATACCAGAGTTTTGAGAGGTAATTTACTATTTTATCCTTGTCAAAAACCCACCATCTACAACTAGTAAATATAATTTTAAAATAAAGAGTTGATTAAACTAAAGTGATAATAATAGTATAAGAATATGATAACAAAGTTAAAAACAACTAAAGTTATAGATTCCACCATTAATCATGTTTAAATGGTTTATAAAATATAACAATCCTAATAATTTAAGTAAATATAATTGACTCTATTTTCCTTGCCAAAATAGTTAGATTCTCAAATATTTATTAAAAATCACAAGCATGGCATATCAAAAGATTTAATGAACCATCAAATAAAATGAGAATAAATCTAGAAAATTATTTGTTTCAATTAAAAAAATACAAATAGTCATAATAGAATTATTAGAATTATTAGAATTATCAAATAAATTTTACCTCTTAATCATGAAATAATATGGCTTCTTCTTTAGCCTTAGGTATGGAGAAATTAGCTACTCATAGTGGAATAAAAGTACATCGTCTTTATTAATAAGAATAATATATGGTGCATAAGTAAGATATTGGTCAAAAACGAAATATGCTTCATATGCATCATTGTCCCTGCTGCTGTCGCGAAAGCAGGAGGGATTCGGTATGTAGAAATGTCAATAAGACATATATGGTGAGTTGTTGGTTGAAAATGAAGATATACCAAGATTTATCTTGGCTATGTTGCATGCATGAGGGAGAAAGCATCATATGACTGTGTTTCTTATTAAGAACTAGTGCATTCTGAATAAAAGGTGAATGTTACGGCAATTTGCATAAGGATGCATATTTATGAACTAAGTGGCATGAATTGTGCATCACTTGCGGAAGTCCCTTGGACTATACGGATTAGGCATCGCTTGGCCTTTTTTCTTGTGTCACAAAACTGGTAATTGTTGGTGATGCGGATTTTATATGTATAATCATATCCTTTCGAAACAATTGGACCTTGGAATCGATGTTGAATTTTCCTTATAGGCTTAAGTTGGTTGTTCTATTCGAGATAACCCTTCATATGGAATACGGTCTGTGCTTGATCCCTTTAGGTTACAGGTAAGGTACGTAGGCAGCTGCAGTGCACCGTAATACGGTCCAACATTCTGTTGATCATATCATCTGGTGGGAAGATGATTATAATATTGTAGTAACTCATTTCATCTGGTTTGGCGAGCGCGGGAAGAGACTATTGTTACCACACTTGATGAGGTAACTACAGGATAAATGACGGATGTTCATACTTCCTATCAAGCTATATGATGTTGGCATGCACCAATTGCGGATTGGGTATGACCAAGAAAGTAAGTTAACTAGATTACAAGTTAAGGGATCTTGCATGAGACACTTGCATCACAGGAATGATACACGTCATGGATGATATGTGTTTGGATGTTGCACCCTTGGCAAGATCAAAATCAGTGCATACACCCAGCGCATGAGTTAAAGAAAAAGAAAATGGGTCTGAAATGGCCTATGTGCTAGCCTAAGGCATGATTTTTTCCTGGAAAATACTTGCAAGTATGTGATACATGCCAAAGGAATCACCATTGGTCGGTATGGTCATACACCCTTAGCAGAATATGGGATAAGTTGGAACGATATGGAGTTATGCTTTAAGAAAAGCATGTTGGAAAAGGAAAATCAACGTATATTTGCCTGATAACCCTTGGAATTTCACATCCCGATTGCTTGAATCAAGGTGGCGTATCGGGAAGTTCTGGCCTGCGCAACTCGGCGCAGGAGGCAGAATTTTCCGGTCCGTCGCAATTAATCACTTAAATATGGTATTGTAAATTGGAAGCATTATTTAAATACCCCTAGAAATATACACCTTAAAATATACTCCTACCAAACTTAAAAAATACCCTCCATCTTCTAGAAGCTTTATTCCCTTCGAATGATATTACTAAAATATTCTCCCTTTATAGAATCCTCCTCCTATCACACATATCACCTCTCTTTATATACCACCGCCGCTACCACCACCCCCACCGATACCACCACCATTATTGTCGCCGTCATTAGCACCAGCACCGCTACCACCACCACCGTCACCACTTGTAGCACCACCATCATCATCACCGCCAACGCCACCAGCACCACTGTCACCGCCGCCACCACTACCTCATGAGACAACTAGGGAAATTAGTTAACTGCACATCGCAGTGCTAAAGGCAAAATTTTTTGGTCCGTCATAATTAATCATTTAAATATTAAATTATAAAATGGGAGCATTATTTAAATAACCCTAGAAACATACCCCTTCAAAATATACCCCTACCAAACTTAAAAAATACCCTTCATCATTGAGAAGCCTTATTTTCTTCGAATGATGATATTACTAAAATGTTCTCCCTTTATATAGTCATCCTCCTTTCATACATATCAGCTCTCTTCACATATTGTCGCCCCTACATCCCCCGTCGACGCCACACCACCATTGTCACCGCCGTCGCAATCATTAGCATTAGCACCACTAGCACACCACCACTGCCACCACTTGCAACATCAACACTGTCGCTACAACCATCGCCGCTTTCACCGCCTCCACCACTTGCAGTACCACCACCATCGCAAGCGCCACCATCACCACCACCACCAACATCGTTACCAGTTCTTGAGGCAACTAGGATAACTGGGCAATTGCGCAGCACGGTGCTGGAGGCGGAATTTTTTCGGTTCGTCACAATTAAATAATTAATCACTTAAATATGGTATTGTAAATTGGAAGCATTACTTAAATACTCCAAGAAACTACCCTACAAAACTTAAAAAATACCCTTATTTTTCTAGAAGCCTTATTATCTTCGAATAATATTACTAAAATATTCTCCATTTATATAAACCTCATCCTATTACACAAATCACCTCTCTTCACATACCACAGCCGTCGTCGCCATTAGCATTAGCACCACTAACCCACCACCACTACTACTTGCAGCACCAGCACCGCCGTTACCACCACCGTCGCTATCACACCCCGTCAACCGCCACCACTTGCAGCACCACCACCATCGTCGCCGCAACCACCACCACCAGCAACACCATTGTTGCCGCGGCCTCCGCCACTACCACCGTCATCGCCACCTCTAAAGGAAACTAGGACAAGTTGACTCCAAAAGTGGAAGCAACTTCCTCAAGTTGTTTAAAAAAAATATGTATACAAGAACAAGCTCAAATAAATGGAGTCAATTAGCACAAGTTGGCTCCAAATATAGAAACAACTACCACAAGTTGGCTCCAAAAATGGAAACAACTTTTTCAAGTTGTTTCCGTATAAAATATACAGGAACAAGATCTTAAAAAAAAAATGGAACCAACTATCTCAAATTACTAAACTTGAAATCAACTAGCACAAGTTGTTTCCAAATTTAAAGCAACCAGCACTAGTTGGCTCCAAAAGTGGAAGCAACTTTCTCAAGTTGTTTCCAAAAAAATATTCTAGGAACGTGCTCCTTAAAAAAATGGAGCCAACTAACTCAAGTTGCTTCAAAATATGGAATCAGCTAACACAAGTTGTCACCAGATATGAAAGCAACTAGCCCAAGTTGGTTCCAAAATGAACCATAAACCATATAGCCTTAACGCACATCATTTAAAGATAAAAAGAGCCTTAATACACGTCAGTTAAAGGGGAAAAGGGAACTCAACTGATAAGAGGACGCAAACATAAACCCCTAATACAAATCACTTAATGACTTTTACAGAACTCTGAAGCTGCAATTTCTTGGAGCGAGAGAGTGCGAGAGTAGATGTTTGCAAGCTACAACAACAAGAATTGATTTAATTTTGGTTCCTTCACTGTAAATTTCGCTCCATTTTCAAGAAGTATATATCATAACTATAGAGCAACTCCTGCGCATTGTTATTTCTGGTACCAGCATACCTCAACCCTGCCAACAACCACTTTACATAAATCATTATCACAAACCAAATTCAAATATAACACTACTGTAAGCACAATCACTTAAATAATCTTGTGACATCTCAAGCAAAACAACAGGTAAGGACACATATGGCAGAAATAGGTCAGAACTTACAAGAGATATTAAGAAATAAAACAAACCTAACTCCAGGAATAAGGAACTCAACTATGAAAAATATCGCAACATCAAATGAACTGCCATTTACTGAGACCTACAGAGAGAAATCCATGATCCAGCTAATATATATTGACATACGCCTGAACTAGTGCTTCCACATTGATATCATCAGTCTCTCCATTCTCATCTCTTAGGTTTGCAACCCCAATCTTCAGAATTTCAGGAATCTGGGACTGTAATCTCTGATTTTGTCTGTAGGAAGGTAAGTGAAAAGATATGATGAGAGACATTGCAGGGTTTAAAGTGCTAAGAAACTGCTTAAACTTTACTTGTCAAAATCTCACCTTCAGTAACACTAAAGTTAGAGAAATTATAGCACCAGGTGCAGTTACTTCGACATTGGCTAAGATGTATAAAGATTAATAGAAATAGCGAACTTTTAATCCTCTATAAAACATCAAACTACATCGAAGTATAGCTTGTACGCAACAACCATGAATGTTCATTGCCAACCACTTGGTTGTTGTTCTTCAGAATCTGGTTTTGAAAATGAATCTACATTAGTAAAAATCATGTTTGAACTGTCAAAAGAGAAAAAAGAAAAACTCTACGTCAGCGACTAAAAATGGATGCAACTACGTAAGGTTGATCCCATTCACTGTTTTAAGTCGAAGGTTAATTTAGGGGCTCCTTGATTTGTAGAAGGGCTCCAATGTGAGGTAGAGTAACTTAAAAATGCGTTAAGGGGTGTCATAGGGGCTCCAATCTCATATGTTAAATGTCCATATTACCCTTCTATCAATTAAAAAGTCTAATTTGCCCTTCAATCAATTAAAACCTAAACCTAAACAAAACCTTTCTCTCTCCCTCTAAATTTCGTGATGAAGATTCCTACTATAGGTGTATAAGGTAATAGTTATGAAAATCTGGATAAAAGTAAACAAAGTAATGGAGAATTTGGGTTACAGAAAAATTTACGGTTGGGTTCGATTTGAAAACCCAACCGTAAATGTATGTTATGCTGGTTTGTTCTTCATTTTACGGTTGGGTTATTAAACAAACCCAACCGTAAAATTAAAGGTAGGAGATGAAGATGCAATTTTACGGTTGGGTTCGATTACAAAAGCCAACCGTAAATGTGTTTGCACTAAAAGTAAAACTGCTTTTTACGGTTGGGTTTTCAGGCAAAACCCAACCGTAAATTCTCCTGGATCATTCAAAATTGGATTCTAGTTATTGTGTTGTTTTCGGTTTTTGTTTGTTTGAGTGACCCAATTTACCTTCAATCTAGTTAAAATGATTGAATAAGTTTAAAATTTTGATTTTTAAACGCCAATTTTACCTTAAACTCAATGTTCCAGAAGATGTTTTACGGTTGGGTTGGGAAGCCTAAACCCAACCGTAAAATTTGGATGAAATTGTAAACTAAAATTGGTTTTTACGGTTGGGTTTTTTGGAAAATCTCAACCGTAAATCATCTCGGCTAAGATTTTTTTTTAGATTATTTACGGTTGGGTCCGATGCTAAAACCCAACCGTAAAACTGTTACGATTTGGTGTTCATCCATTGTTCTTCTGTTTACGGTTGGGTTGGGAAGAACACCCAACCGTAAATAGCTTTTACGGTTGGGTTCGACATGAAAACCCAACCGTAAAATTCTCTGAATCAAAAATAAATCATTTTTTTGTCCGTAATTTCATCCAATTTGAGCCATTAAAAGACCAATAGTTTAAGTTAGATGTATCCCAGTTATGCGCTGGTTGATTGAATCAAAATCTAGGGGTTTTTTAAAAACACTACAAAATTATCTTACATTTCTTCTAATTTTTCTTCCCACCAAACCAAAAAGAAAAAAATTTGAATTGATTCGATTAATCATGATTAACTTAATCTATTAGCTAATTAGTTTTACTAACTAATTAGGGGTATTTTAGCCATAATGAAAATATGATGGATAAGGGGTTTTTGAATTTTACTTCAAATGTCTCTATTTCGTCTTATTATGGGAGCCCCTAAATTAGCCTTCATTAAGTTTTCTTCGACATGATGAAGAGTTTAGTTTATGTAGTACTCTTAAGGTTAGCAAACCAAATCTAAAAATCTACAGTGACAGAAACATGACACGACTTCGTACCTCCAAAAAAAAGATCCAAACGTTTCTGGATGGATCAGCTACTTAGGCTTCCTAGAGATGGTCCTCCTACTTGATTAGTGAAAGAGTAGCTTCCAAAACTGACTAACCATTAGTTGAATTCGATATTTCTTAGTGCATTTAAAGAGGTGATGTGGTGATAATAAGCACTATCTGCAATTTCGACGCTCTTTTGCAGCTAAGCTTTACTTTCTTTGCTGAAGCATTTAACCTCAACACCTTGGAATGTAGCCTGATAAGCTGCTGCAAAGATAATATCTGAACCAGCTCCAAGGTAATCAACAAAATGCTCTCTTCTAACCAAGTGAGGAGAATCAATGAGACATGTAGCACTCCAAAGTGGGTGATTAAGAATAACGCCATATCTTTTAAATTCAGCGGCAAAACCACCATTGATCACAGCATACTACCAGTATTCCTTTTGAAAAATCAGACATCCCGGGTGCAGGTTTATCGGTTCCAAATCCCACGATTGAAGATTCTACTGATGCTTGTTTCAAAGGAGGATCACAGGTAACAATGCATAATGAATTTGAAGCTAGTAATTAAAAAAACATGGCGGCTATACCTATTTCACTAAGTTAGAGAAAAGCCAGTGGGGTGGGTATATTGGCTAATTTGTCAATTACCACCCACAGTGGGATAGGCAAATCCAAAAAAAGGATTACCAAATTGGTATTTTGGGGGGTTTGGCCATTGAGGTGCAAGTTAACTCGATCATCTATGTTTGACACGGTCGACTCAGGTTGAGCCGCTCGGCCCAAGTTAGGCCGAGGCTCGGTGTAACTAGCGGCTTAAAATGATTCGACAACTGTCGAATCTCAATGGTTATAATCCAACGGCTCCGATTCTCTCCCCTATAAATTCAAATATTTTCAACTCCAAAATCACACCTTCTCCACTCAAAAAATTTTCTACTTTCACTTCAATCTTAATATTTCCATCTCAAACTCTTCTTCTCAACTTTTGTTCAAAAAATCCAAAAGAAAATGAATGCCAGAGTTCGTGTTCCAAGGTATACTCAAGAAGAGAATTTAGTTATTTGTAAAGCATATGTTTTTCATAGCAGAGGAAATGTTCAGAGTGACCAAGCCATGTCGCACACGTCTTTTTGGCAGAACATTTTGTTCGTTGTAGAAACGGGGAACCCGAGAAACCGTCATGCTCAAAGGTTGTCGAGTATTTTTCAAGCAATTAGTCATTCAGTCACGCGATTCCTTGCTCAGGTAAGGGTAATTGATCGAGAAAAATTTACGATGTAACTGAAGATGAAGTGATTCAATTAGCTCTAGATGTATGGAAGGAAACTCACGGTAAACCTTTTATATACGAAGCTTGTTTCAACATCCTTAGAGATCTTCACAGATTCGACCCCTTCTATGTAATGATGTAGTTTACTTTTAATCTTATATAATTTTCTCTAAGAAAAGACGTTGTTAAAATTTAATTGATTGTGAAATAAAATTAATAGTATTTTTTATAGATTAATTGTGATTACATAAATAGTTAGTTTCTTAATATCAATTTAAATTACAAATATTAAATAAAACTAAACTACTCATTCCTGGGCCAGTGGGGTGGGTAATGTCCTCGGTCATGGAGTGGGTAATGGCCCTGGTCCAGCAAATCCCCAAAGCCTTGGCTTTCTCCTGGTTGAGATCCATCGTCAGATCCAATGAAATCACACGCTTGAACTGGAGATATGCCAAAGTCCATATGCCTTCTGTAATCTTGATTGTGATCTTGTGGACCAGCACGACAAGACCTTGGTTGTGGAGGTACCACATGATGTGGAGATTGTTCTTGTTTATCTCTCATTATTTCCCCCTTATGAGAAGGTGTTGGTCCAAAAAGTCCTACAAGATAGGGATTGATGCTTGTGGACTGCGTCAATGCCCGCAAATATTCGTTGTACATGCGCCTAATCAACTAATCTCTTAACTCCATTTGATTCATATGTTCTACCATTTTCTCAATAGAGGTTGATGTGCATGTATAAGAATTAGTTCACTCCATACCTTGCGAGACAATTGGAATTGTCTGACGCTCTCCTTGTAGATTATAGGTCCCGATCTCCCAACTCAATTCTGGCAAATCAGACCCAACCGGTGAAGAACAAGGTGCAGAAGGTCCTCTTGGGGGGGATGATGAAGTAGAAGCTCTTGCCGAAGGATAAACGACTAAAGTCGGAACCGAGGGTGCGGGTTGTGTCGGTAGAGGCAAGCTTGAGCTTCGTCTTCCTATTGGGCAATATTGATCCCATAGATGTTCATCACATCTACATTAATTATTGTCTTGGCGACTAATTTATACCATTGGTCGTATGCATCTTCACCACAAAGTGTCCATAGCGATCATACATTTTCCATCCGCAATTCCTTCGACTTACGTAATCCGTTCCCAGGACGGTTGATGGTGGAAGATTTTTAGGGATACCATATGCAATCACCAATTGTATAGTACATCTCTCCCCATAAAAATATACACCAATATATCTGAGTTGACTATAGATCAACACGAGTTGTAGTGAATATTCTCTGATCTCATTGGTTACATCAGAATTTAACTCCTCAAAATCCTCATAGGAGTTCCAAATAACACTGTCTCTCCTCCTAAAATCTATTTGGGTTTTCCACGTATTATATGATCTCGCTCATTGGTTTTTTGATCCTTCTTTTGCCATTTATTGGCTTCAAACTTTACTACAACTGGGAAAAAATTTCTATCGAACACCTTTAGTCTTGGTAGACAAATATTGATATATGTATACCACCAAATCTGAAACAAATAACGTACGATTAGTTTAACTTGCTATAAATATTTGTAAACTTATATAAACTTGTACGATTAGTTTATCATATTTACCTTAAGGACTTCCCAAAACACCTTCGATGTTTGGCCCTCCCAAGCATGCGACATTGAAACAAACGTATAACTCGGTCAATATACCCCAATCATAACTGGCAGTCGTTTCCAATCTTCCAATCCTCTAGCCATCCTACTAAAACACTATTATTTGCGTTGGGAAAAAAAACACACCAATTACCAATAAAATAAAAACCTCTGTAATTTCTATAACGTATTCCTGGTCTGGATTTTCTCCTACAACCTCTTTATATAATTTATTGGATATAAATGTCTTTAAATCGGCATTAGGAATCCCCAAACCTCTTAGTTTGGTATGCTTGTGTGCCGATATGCTAAAATACAAAGGAAGTTCATCTTTATATCGTTTATTTGCCAACCAACTTTGTTGGTCAAACGGAACATTCTGTCCATGACGTGAAGGTATCCCAAGCAGGAGATACAAATCAAACGGTGTTATTCCTGAAAAAACATTAAAATTGTTAATTTCATATAAGAATCGTATTTTTTGCATAAAAAAATATAAATCAAAACATATGACGCACCTATTTCGAAGTTATCAAAATGCTGTGTAATATGCTAGCAACGTTCCTGAATCATATTTATGAATTTGGTTGAATGTTTCTTCGCCTTCATATGGTACAAAGTCCTCCAAGGAAATCTATTCATAATAATTTTAGCACTTTCTGGGAGTTTATCATAAACTGGTTTTATTTCATACCAACCACCTCTTAGTTTTTGAGCCTTGGCATCTCGCTCTGCTACTGAAGATACATGACCTTGACTCGTGGCTAATTCTCGACTGGAAACTAAATTAGGATTGTTCTCTTCATCCGAAAATTCTTGTTGAGTCAGTAGAGGTTGAGTATACCTATTTCTGAGTGATTTTCTATTTCGATTTCGACTAATATTTTGAGAATGAGACTTTTTTTTTTGAAAAAATATTTAGAGAAGCGGAATATTAAGAGTTTTCAGAGAAAATTGTAAAGAAGATTGTAGAAAAGATTGATTTTGGTATGAATAGAAAATATTAAATTTGGGTTGAATTTGTAGGGGAGGATGTTATAGCCGTTGTATTAGAGCCGTTGGGATATGACAGTTATCAAGGCAACCTAGGCCGAGCGGCTAAGGTTGCCTCGGTCCGTTCATATTACGTCTTTTTGTCTTTTCTCCACTATCCAAAAATAAATTTGACCATCCACATGGTTTGACATTTTAACAAATTTATCAATGTCCATTGGAATTGCTCTTACGAAAGATAGGAACCTGGAAGGGTACTTTGACTCCTAAAAACTCTGCCTGTTAAATCATCGAAAGTACTAATCAGGTTCGTGTATGCAAAAGAAACCATTTTGTTCTTAGGTTGACTCTGGGTTTTTAATCAAATAAAAGAAGGAAAAAAACACATGATAAAATTTCAAATCGAACAATTCTGTGAAACTCAAGGTTAGGGGACTAACGTTTCGATTTTTCTTTTTCAGCACAACAAATTTGGAATGAATATTTTGATGTAAATGTATACAGGGTATCTCACAGATAAAAAGGATCATCTTTTTTTTTATCACATCTCTCTCTCTACATATCTGTTCCATTTCTGTTATCAACATGAACAGAATTTTGTTTTTTTAATTAACAAAAGAACAAAAATTAAAAATGGGGATTAACAATCTATCAATCACACCATTGTTAAACCAGTACTGTATCTTGGTCTAGTTCTCTCAGGTGAAACCTCTTCTTCCATTGTTTTCCTCTTGTTGTTATTAACTTGCTCTACTTCTATTGATGATACTTGTTCCAATTCTGAGTGTACCTCTGTCAGACACTGTTGCTGTTGCTCTAATATGAGAATTGTGTCATCGACTACTTGAAAATCTTTTTCTTGTAGTTTTTGTTCTTCAGGTGGGAGCGGTAGTGGTAGATTTGTTTGTAATCGTTGTTCTTTAGATTTTCCTTTCCATACAGGTTTTAGCTTTTTCACATTAGATAATTTTACTGGTTTTAGAAAAAATTCTTCTGCACCTTCTTCTAAACATCTGTAAAATTGAAAGGAAAGTAAAATGAAAATCTGGGTCTCTGAGTTTTCGTTTAATTATGAAAATCAGTAATGTTGGTTCCTGCCGAATTTACCTGCTAATTCTTGAAGGTACATTTTCAGATGACATGATTACAACAGGAATGTCTTTGAAAGATGATGATTCCTGGAAAAAAAAAATCAATACAAAATCTAATGAGTATTTGAGACAAAAAAGATTCTATGTCCAAAAGGAAAAGAATATAAACAAAAAATGAGAAGAAGAGACAAAGGGTGTAAATGAAGATGTACCTTGATTTTTTTGAGTAAATCATAACCTGTCATTCCAGGCATACAGTAATCTGTTATTATAAGATTCACTTCTATTTCCTGTAAACAAAATTAGTGATTAGAAATTAAAAGAAGGAAAAAAAAATGAAATTCACATATATTAAAAAAAAAAAAAAACCTGATGGAAATCAAAGGAAAAAGAAGGTGGGCAAAGGTTTCCTTGTTCATCTTCTAGTAATCCTAAAAATTGAAGAGCTTTACTTCCCGAATCCACAGTGGTAACTGCAGAGATGATAAAGAAAAATGTTGAGGCAATCAAGATTACAAAATAACCCAATTGAAATAGATAGATAAAACTTGAATGAATGAAATTTACCTTGATAAGATGAGGTTTTGAGGAGTCTTTCAATTAGTTTTCTATCAATTATACTATCATCTACTGCTAAAACATGAAATTGGGCTTCTGCGGACATACCCATTGAATGGATGATGAAGAAAGAGAGACAGAGAGAGAGAGGAGTTGGAAATGGTGGTTGTAAGTCTAGAACCAAATCTCAAAGCAAAGAAAGCAAGATCCGACCAGCTTTCATCCCAAATCTTCAAAAATTTTCTTGAATTGGGGTTGATTTTTCGAATTAAGGAACGAGCAATGGACCCTCTCTCGTACAAACTTCCTCTTTTAACGTGCTATTAGAAAAAAAATCAAAAGTTAGTTTGGATATATAATTTTAAAAATAATTTTTGTAAGTAAAAAAATTAATTTTTTAAAAGCTAAAATATTTTGTTTCTGATTTCTACTTTTAGAGAAGCAGAAGTGCTTTTATTTTTGATATCTAAACACTCTATTATAGTTTGTTTGGATAGCATATGAGAAGTTGTTTTCTGACTTCTAAAATCAAAAAGCCAGAAATAAGTTTGGATATCGAATTTTAAAACGATTTTTAGAAGACGAAAAATTAACTTTTTATAAAATAAAATAATTTTGCTTTTGACTTCTGCTTCTGGTATCCAAACACGCTATTAAACTTATATGTTTTGGCTTAATGCGAGCACTTCTATAAGTTATTTTATTTTAGAAACCTAAACTAATTTCTTGAGTTTTTTTGTTTTTTTGAAGTTATAAAACAACTTACTAAATGGTTGTCAGACACCTCTTAGCTTCATTAAGAAGGGGACATTTTTAATACAAGGTGTAAAATTTATTTTTTATGACACATAGGATTTTAGATTTCCATGTATATTGATTTTAAACAGAAAATTAACATGTCAATTAGACATTGATTTAGAATAGAAGTATATTTTAACGGCAGGTTTGAAAATTACCTACCGATTATGGTTCTTCAACGGTCTAGAATGAATGCGTTAATGTCGATTTTTTGCCATGTTTTGTCGATTATCACCTACAAATTTCATATTTTGCCATGTTTTGTCGATTATCACCTACAAATTTCATATTCGAGAGAAGAAGTTCGCCTATTCTGTTGTACTCATCCATTTTAGTTAATAAAATCACAAAGACCTAGTTTTGGTTCTTAGTTTTTTCCCAACTTCTTTCTCTTCTCCAATACATGTTATGTTTGTGCGGAGCCTGGTAGTGTACGACCCGGTTTCGTACTTGACTCGATCCGACTGGCGGCCCGGACCCGTGAGTGAAAATAAATAATCCTCCACGGGGTCCGGGGCAGGGTCCCGACCCAAATTTTTCAGTAGTCTCTATATATAGAGAGTTGCCCTATCTAGGGTTTTTATCAGGATTATTATTATCGTTGTATTCCTCTGGAACTCTGTTTATTGAGATCATAGTGAAACCGCAGCCGCTCCTTGGACGTAATCTAATTTGGGTGAACCAAGTAAATCTTATGTGTTTTTGTTTTTCGTTTTGTTTTCTTTATAACATCAATCCTAACAATACACTCTCTATTTCAAAAAACTAAAACCCTTTTGATTTTCTAACACATACGCCAAAAAAATCTATAATCATAAATAACAAATTAATTAACTAAAATTAATACTAATTAATTAAAAACATTTTAGCATTATAAAAAATAGGTGTATAAGGGTTTTGGTAATTACTTCTAGATGACATTATTTTATTTTATTACAGAGCCTCAAATGAATTTGAAGGAACCCTTAAAATTGCCAGAAAACATATTCAATCAGTGGAGAAGCTGAAATGGATAACATACATAGAGATTTGATTTAAGATATCACATGGAAATGTAAATAGATGATTTGATCTTTCCCTTTAATGTGATAAAAACCTAATGGAAATGTGAATAACATCGGAGGGGCATTTGCATACGCATCTCATGTAAATAGATAGGTTGCCCGTTGCCCTCTTTTTTGCCATGGGTAAAAAAGAAAAAAAAAAACAAGAAACAAGAAGGAAATATATGTTTTTGGTATGAAAGCGAAAGAGAAGGTAGAACCCACGAAATCTTCTCAAAAGATACTGTGACGTCAGATCTGTTTTTCTTTCCCTTTCCTTTGGGTATGAAATCATGTGCAACTTATCGGATTTTGAACAGGTACTGTGTTGGTGATTTCCATTTTTTAATTTAATTCATTTAGGATAATGTATTTATTGAGTTGTTTAATCAGTATTTTATTTGTTTATGATTTTTTTTTGGGCGTAAGATTAGGGAGAGGAAATATTTTAGTTGATTCCCAAAAGATTTGCTTCTCATGGTTGTGTCCTCTATATTCATTTTTATTCATTTTTATTTTTTTCTCGCTTTAGTGTATAAATTCATGAACCTATTCACGTATTTCTAAACCAGCCCATTTGAAAATTTTAATGGCTTTAATAATTTGATAAAGTGAAACTTGCAAGTTTTTAATGCAAAAATACTTCTAAAAAATGTTGAGATATTCTGCCGCGATATTAGTAGATAAAATTATTTCCCACGGTATGCATAAACATACTTTTTGGTGAAAAGAGCAAACCTGCTTCTCTCTCAAGTAGAGAAATGTAAATTTTAACAAGCATATTGTGTTGGTTTCGGATTCTCTCACTTCTAGTGGATAGCTAAGCTTCGGCTACTAGATTTTGGAGATATGCAGCGCGTGTTAGACGTGGTTTAGTTTACGGAAACTGAATATCCGATTTTGATAAAAACTTATTTTCTGAAAAAATAAATAAAAGTTTGGCGGATACTCAATTTTCACCAAGTTTTGGATCAGAAACTTAGTGTCATACCACTATTTTAATTTTGTTTGACCTTTTAATTTAACACTTTCTCACGCTTGATTATGGTCTTTTATTTTTCTGTAATTTGGATTATTTTAGAGCCATTGGAAATCACATCAAAATAAAAAATCAATCACAACAAAATAAGTTCAGTTAAACTGAAACTTTACAAAAATAAATTTCCATAACATGAAACTAGGTTCAAAGATCTTCTAGAATAGAAAATTGAAATAAAAAACAAACATAACTAATAGCATAATGAACACCCCTAACATAGAACAAAAATTGAAATAAAACATGTAAATTGAAAAATAACAACAACCATCATCGTCCTTTCTTGGTCCCTAAAGATTCCCTCTTTGTCCATCCTTTCTTGCAATTTCTTGGGCGTGCAGGCACTTGAATATCATGAACTACTACAACATGAGGAACTTCAACTTCAAGAACCACTGCAACATGAGGAAGCACTTGATTTGAAGGCTTCGCCACCACATCCTAGACTGGTCCCTATTCTCTATAGTCAGAGACTCTATGTAGCATGGACGTTTCTATTTTGGGTTGAGTTCACGTCAGACGCGCGTTCGAAACTTGGACGCGTACGTCTACGCGTCGGGCACATCAATGATATCACATACATATGTCACACTCAATTTTTGTATAAGTGTGTACTAATAATGCTTGAAGTTTTTCCATACAGGATATTACATTAGTATTAATGCTTATTTAGTCACAAAAATTTTATTTATCAATGATTTATCAATAATATGGAGAGGTCATTGTTAGCGCATTGCTCGCTTGAACCATCAGGCGTTGGTATTTCAAATCTATTGTCAAGTTCATACTTCGGAATAGGTTTAACTTAAGTTTTAGAGGTTAGAATGGAATACTTCATATTACCCCTGAAGAATTGAAGATGTAGTCTGAAGATTACACGAAGATACCATCCGTCGTAAAGGTAAGTATTTGAAGATTTGTTTTACTTTCTATGATTATTGTCCTCTCTATCTATCCATCTATCTGTGGAAAAAAAACAGTGTACCAAATAAATGTTATTACTTTAGTCTAAGAGACTTGATCATTGAATTTGATCAACGTATCGAATGAATATTATACAAAAATAATGCTCTATATACTATCATTGTATGACTTGAAAAAGTTGGCTTGCCAAACTTTCGAAAGTACACGACATGACAGCACATGATGAACGTTATCCTCATTGTTGAATTTTTTTAATATAAGTGATGTAACTTGTAAAGCTGCTAGCTTTCAAATTTTAGAGAAAAATACATATGCGCTGCAATATTTTCAAAACTAATCTTTTAGCTTTAAAAGTTAGTCAGCTACCATGTTTGATCGCTGCCAAGGTTTAGAATATTGTATTACCTCACTTTCGAAATGGATAGCTGAAATTCTTCCAGGATATTTTTCGTAATATACGGGAAGTAGTCTCGAAACCTTGGAGGTTGAATCATGACGACTCTAACGTCCGGGTTTGGTGTAAACCTTCGTCACTCAAGGATATGTGTTCAACTTGTCTAGTTAGTCATCTTGGTCATGTTAGTTGATTGGAACTTGATCCCAATTTTTAATTGAGGAATATTTATCTTGATTATGTCAAGTATGCAACTTAAGTGATGACCTCAGATTCATAATAAGGAGAAACTTCTTGCCATGAAGTAGGATGCAATGCAATATGAGTGTTAGCACCACTATCAACAATCCATTCTTCATCATCAAATATGTCAGTAGCAGCTAACATTGCGTTGAGATAAGCAGGAATTCTTCCTTAATAAGAAAAAATCAATATCTTGTTGCAATTGATAGGAATATGCATCCATTGTTACAAACCTGGTCTCTCGCTAGATGAATAACCTATGCCAGGGGAATTTCTTGTAAAAAAGGTAGCAGGACTGAGGTATCTGCCACCACCAACCTCTTCTTTTATAAGATATTTTATTATTATATGCACCTCTATAAGAACCTCGATATGGATTAGCTATGAAATCTTTTTCCTTGGTATCACTTTTAATAGACTTAATTCTCTCACAAACAACTGCTTCCGTTATTGTGTGGTTCAATACAAGTTATAGGTGGATTTCGATGTCTCATAGAAGTCACAAATGGTGTGTAATCTGAATTAAGAGCCTCAAGATTGACCGTAATAAGTTCTCTCTCAGAAATTACCTCACCAGCAGCAACCAATTGATCAGATAAACCTTTAATTTTATTGATTAATGCTAGGATAGATTTATCAAATAGAGTAAGTGATAAATGTTTAATGCGTAGCTGAATAGAGTGAGTAGATGAAGCTTTAGCAAATCGATCTTCAATATTTCTCAAAAATTAATGAGAAGAAGTAGATCTGGAGAAGTATGCAATTAATGAGTCAGAAATCATCGAGTTGATCCACATGATGATATAAGAATCTTCATTCATCTAATCACAATAGAATGGATTTTTAATTCCATTTTCTTGATTTCGTCTAGTAGTAAACTGAATAGGGCACTCATAAGAACCATCTAGATATCACATAAGCTTATACTTTTGAATTACAGGATTCACAGATTTCTTCAAGTGATGAAATTATCTTCTTTAAGTTTGATATTAACAAAATGTGTCAACTGGTTCAATGAAACACGAGAAAAAAAAGTTTACAATCGGATTTTCCATTGATAATGTAGAAAAAAACTCTTGTATCATTTACGGATGTGAATTCAAGAAATAAAAGAACAATGAAAAAAGAAGTTGAAGAAAGATCGATGATCTCATAAATGATCAATAACGAAAAGAAAAACAAATAACGATAAAGAAATAAAAGCTGAAGAAACAAACATTAACAATAAATCAAGAACGGCGAAGTAATCTTCTCAAACAATTCACCAATACACTGAGAAAACTTTTAAACATAAGTTGGGGAATAGAAAAGAAAATCAAGAAGAGGTTGCATAATCGAACAAGAGTTGAAAAAAGAAACCCTAACCTATCTGATACCATGATAAGAGTGTATACATGGTGAAAACGTTAATACGTTTCTCTAATAACAATGATAAACTTCATTAAAGAGAATAACAACTAAACCCACTATTTATAGTGTGATTAACCAACATAACTAACATAAGCTAAATACACGTATTACACGCATGTATGAAAACAATGAAAACATGAAAAGATCACATCACACTCACACGAGAATTAGAGAGGGAAAACTGTAAACTTAAATCTTATCCTAGATTGTTGCATTTGCTTATCTTGTATCACTGATAAGCGCATAATTCATATATTTTACCACCTTAATTATATTTGTTAGAATTTATTTTTATATTATTTTTATTCATTTTTACGTTGTGCACTAAAATCCGAAATTGCAAATAAAATGTGGCTATAAGGCACCGGAACTCAACAAACAACACTGCAAACAGGAAAAACTACATTGGAGCAAGTGGTACTTGTTCTAAATATGGATAGTCTGGTCATTGGGCTCGAGATTTCTACATATTAGCAACGGTGGTGGCAGTAAAAGTGGTCGGGTTGGAGTTTGAAAAGGTGGGAGAGAACGAAAATTGAAAGAGAGGGACTGAATACAAAGTAGAAAGAATCAGGTGGTCATTAGTTGGTTGGTGGATGGGAGCAGATAAACAAAAAAAACGGGGACATACCTTGTTTTGGTGGGCGTACTCTCTTTTGGGTTCGAGTCTTGAGAAAGTTGAGAGAATGTGAAGTGGGGTAGGCTTGTTTTATTTGTTTGACAGTACTAGGAGTTGGCTAGACTCTTTAGTGCAGACAAATTGGGACGGCACATTAAATGAGAAGAGGTTTGGCTGTGTAATGGTGAGATAGAATGTAAGGTGGGACGTGGTAAAGATTGAGTATCTTGGCTGAAGTAAAGCTGGTGGGACTGGATGATTGGAGAGAGTATAAAAAGGGACGGAGAAAGATTGAAAAGGGATTCTCTTTTGTTGTTTTTTTTCCTTTCTGCCGGCTACAGAAGGAAGGAGGGGCTTGGCGGAGATCAGCGTCTGGAGTTTTTCTTTGACGGTTGGAAGGGTTGGTAAGCAGAAAGGACAGAAGAAAGTGTCGAAATCGAGATATAAGAACGCTTTAATCTTTCTACTCTTTTGTTAATCATTTCTATAGATTTTAAGAAACCTATTATCATGTCTCACTAATTTTGTAACTAGTATTTTTATATCAATTCTTTTCAATAATCAATCTTTTTCAATTAAATTTACATTATAATAACAATTATATATATATGTAAACCCCGGAACAAAGATTGTTACAAATATATCCTAATCAGGTATCTTAGCCATATATGTCTATAAGGAATTATCGTGCTTCCATTTTTTTTTTAATCGAAAATCGAAATTATGATATAGCACTTTCTGTGTTGCCCCAAGTGGAGTCCAACCATTACCAAACTAATATCTATTCCGTTTAGTACTTCAGGGGCTTCTGTAGCGTATAATGTCAATCCCGTAGCGGATCAATTCCAACGAGCATTTCAAACAAGTACTTTTTATAATCGACTCTATTGCTTGGATATCAACTATAAAGGCAAGACCCACATCTCAGAGAAGCCGCGGAATCAGTCATGTTTGAAATCACTTTGAGTACTAGACCAATTTAATTGAATGATTTGGTAATAGACTATTATGATTTGAACAGATTAATTTTTGATTTAATGATGAAATTAGTAGTTTCTTCACGGTTCTGTACAACACAGTAACCTTTGCGCATAATTAATAGGATCGTAAATATATTTGTCTACTTACTTTCCATGCTTGGATTAAATCCTTTGATGGGGTATGCTTATAATAGCCAGGTACTATTTGTGAATCTATATTTAGTTTCGTATAATTTTCTCGCTAACGAATTGATGGTGCATACTTGGGTTTAGTCTTTTGATGTGCCATGCTTAGGGTGTCCTAGTGATATTTGTGACTTTAACACATATAATAGGTGATGTCGATAGAACGGACAATAAATTAATATTATGAATTATGTTTCACTTCAGTAATTGAATAGAAATAGTGGTGGGTACTAAAAATCCTGGTTACTGATTTTCCCAGTGAATTTACTTTATTAATTTAGTTTAATTTTATTATTTCATTTCCGATTCTAAAAATCTTAAAAACATCATTCCTGATTAGTTGATTGTAGATATTAATTACGGTATTTTCCCACTTCCTGTGGGTTCAACCTGTACTTACTACTTCTATATTATAGACGTCGTACGATTACGGTTTATTTATATAGATTCTTCAGAAGCCTATCAATCATAACATTGTCTGTGTTAATAATGAATGATATGTATTCCGTTACATATATTATTTTTAAGGATTTTTAGATTGGTTGTAATGGTAGATCTAGTTATGACGTAGTTTTAGGTGATAATAAGATGAAAATGATAATTATGCAATCAACGCTATAGATTAATCTTTTACCCCTTCAATTTCAGCCAACACAGCGCAAATTCAATCAACTTTTTTTGGTGCTCACTAAGGCTCGTATTTTCTCATTACTAGAAATCCCCACATCGAGTCAGTATAATCGGTAAACCTGACGATATCAATACTTTACTAATTTGTATTCGAACTTATATTTGAACACGTCGCTATAATCGAATGCAATATATTTACGTGCACTGAAAACAGCTGTTTTAATGTAGTCATCCACTTCAAAGACTTGCGCGTTCATATGATACATGAGATTAGAGCCTCGTTGCATTGGTCGTATCTTGCATACCCTATAATCACGACTTGCATGATACGAAGTTCCTCTCAGGCATGCTATTAAAAACTTCAATTGCCTATGAAACATGCTACACTTCGAGTCCATGTCAATAAGAGCACTTTACCCACAAATACATTAGGCAAAACAAGTGCCTTGTTGACAGAGGAATATATATTTTTTTCCTTGCAAAATACATCATCCAACTTAGCACACGCTTTCAAGACATAGGTGTAGGTAAACAGGTTTGGTTCCACACCTTCTAATAACATATGTTTCAAGAATTGTAGAGCTTCAAGGCCATGACCCAGATGAACACATCCTGAGATTATCGATGTCCCTGTGACAACATCTCTATCAGGCATTACCTGAAGAACTTTTGCTGCATAACTGCACTCTCTAAATTTGCAATAAAACCACACAAGTGTACTTCCTATAAGGAAGAGTCCATTATTTATTAAGAGAAAATTGATAGTATGCAAAACATGGAAACTAACCATGAGTTTGTGTGAAAATTGTTTGTGAAAACTCGTAGTGCCAAAGTGACCGAGGTAAACTTCACCGTCCCCACAACGGCTTTTTCTCCTAATTTAGATAAGCTCGTCACGAAGCATTTCAAAGAGATTATCACGGAGGACCAGCCAAAAAATGTTTCTTTTGCAAATAGGTTGATGGCGTGGAATCAATATAAGCTAGTCAAGCGATAAAGGTGCTACCTTCAGCCATATGACTTTTATTGAGAATGATTATAAAACAATCCATCAATTATGATTTGTTTCGTTCTAATTCAAGTTGTCCAAAAAAGTTAAGAGAAGTGATAGTGAGCACTGAGCTTCCGGACTTGACAACAAAACTTGAAGGCTTGATGGTAAGCGTGAACGGGGAGGAGGAGATGTTCGGGAAGACTAGAAATTCAGTTAACCAAGTGTTTCTGAGATACATGGCTTAGAGCGTCCACAATGGGACGAGCAAAACACGGACTAAAGATCAAAACTAGTCGATACTCCGGAAATGTAAGGTACAGCGAGGCGAGTAAATTTGGGGTTTAATCCAGAAAATTCACTGTAGCAGACTAAATCTGGTCTTTTTTCTGGACTAAACTTGGTTTAGTCGAGCGGCTTCGTAGTGAACCGCCTGGCATCAAGCGGCTGTGTAGGGAACCGCCTGACATCAAGCGTCATTCAAGCGCCATTCTAAAACAACGCTCAAAAACACGGGTGGTAATCTAGGACTACGCCTGATCAAGCGCTAACCTAGGACTACGTCTGATGGAGCGAGCGTCTAGGATCACGCCCACCATCAGGCGGACTCCGCCCCATCCAAACGGTACCCTAAAGCTACGCCCACCAACAAAAGGCCCCCTAGAAGTCCGCTTACAATTAAATCTTATGAAGCGGGACTCCAAATCTCCGTTTGCAATGCACTGCAGTACTACACTACACAGAAATGTAGTCAATTTGTGATAATTACTGACGAAGAAGCTAAATGGTGGACCTACCACCTCTAAGTAAAATACCATCATTAGTGAAAGATTCAAGCGACTAATCTTGTACCATAAGAAATTCATGTTAATTGATAGATTTGATTACTGCTGAGAAATAAAACTCTGAACCTTATCGGTTGTGTCTTGCATGTTTACAGTACTTAAACCAAATTTATGGAACAAGGCAGCTCAAAAAACTATTCTACAAAGCACTTAACCAAATTACCCCAAGACATACTAAGTAATGGAGCGGCATTGTAGGAGTCCGTTTGGGTTTTGTAGGCGGGATGTTAGGACACCGCCCGTGTTGATGTTTGCACACGCTACTTTCGCACAAGACATACTCTATCATGCGTGATGCTGGCACACCGCCCCATCAGGCATTTGTCTAGTGCTTCGCCCGTCTCTTGGGCGTGGTCCTAGGAGACCGTCCACCATCAGGCGGTATCTTTCGTTTCCGCCCCACATCAAGCGTTCTGCTAGGAGTCCGCCTCACGCAAGCGTTACGCTAGGATCACGCCCGTCTCAACAAGCGATACGCTAGGTCACCGCCCAGCATCAGGCGTTATATTAGAGCACCGCCCGACAATTTACCGTTGTTCTTGGGCCGGACCAAAGACTAAAATTTTTAGTCTTTAGTCTTTGGGTATCCTCGTCCCACTGTGGATTCCCTTAGGGACAAGGTTTGATATTCATTTCAGTAAGGCTGTGGAGATTTAAAATTTTCAGTTTCGTAACAATTTACAACTTAAGTTTTTTCTCTTTTCTTTTCAAAGTTCAATTGCATCATCAGGGATGTTGAGCTCAGTATTTTGTATGAACTTGTTTGGAAACTGACTGCATGAAGGATGAACTAGTTATTATTATGTAGTTTAAAAAGCATGATATTGTTCATGATCCTGCAGTGAATGTTTTTTATTTTGAGGAATACTTAACTCTGCAGTCAAGACGTGGGAATAAAGATGCTTCAAATGATCGTCGTTCACACTTCACAACTGTTATTTAGTGAAAGATCATCGATTGTAATTCTCGAAGCTTGTCAAACGCAAAGAAATGGTGAACTGTTTTTGCTCTTGCTCCAGAGAATTTTTCACTAATCAAAAGTTTATTTTCCTATTATAAGCATTTGCGCGTGTTTTATCAGCTAAATCCTTGGGGTACAAAGATATGCATCTCGATTCCTAAGCTTAAGTATCTCAGGTACCTAGACCTCTCAGGTTGTAAAAAATAATTCAAAACATGATGTGTCATTGAATCATTCTTACAATGAAATTGATACCGTGAGGGGTAAATATATATTGTACACGTGAAGGATATCCGAGATAGGAACGAAGTAATAAGATGTATCTGTAGAAGTATGAGATCATTTCACCAGGTGTTTGCTACAATCGAGATATCTACCAAGAATGCGAGATTGAGACACGTATAAAGCAAGGCGTAAAAGAACAACTGATATTAAAGGGAGTGTTGAGAGTATTAAATGAAGAGTCATATTAATCAACTAGCGATAGACCAAGTAGCTAGGGGACGTGTCAAGGAAGTATATGCCGACTCGGGTAGGCTGGGGGATGCGATCAGGGTTGAGCCTGGGATCGATGCATAAAGTGTTACTCGATATTCGTGTTGTCCGAAAATACATTTGGGCTATAAAAGGAGACCATATGTTCAAGTACAAGGCAGGCGAAAATAGAGAGAGAAATACCCGTAAGCTATAGCAATATTAATCAAGTGTTTGAGAGTAGTAAATCATACAATTTCTTGTAACCAAAGATCCAATATCATCTTATATCATTCATAACCAATATTATCATTCATGTGGACGTAAGTTTACTTAACATCCGAACCACGTATATCCGTGTGTGTTGATTGTTCTTTATCTTATTTACTTATTCATGCACTCTCTATATTTCTCATGCATAAGTTCTTTATATTCCATTAATATTGTATGATTAGATCCTCAAGTATTGGGCTGTAGGATTTTGTGCAACTACAGTTTGGCGCTAGAAACAGGGACTGATTAAAAAGATTTGTCTCGTCTGACCTTCGGTCAAAGGTTTTCAGTTTTTGAGATCTTATAGTTTTTGCTTAAGTTTTACGTTTTCAAACCTCTAAAAGTTCTTAGTTCTTGCTTTACATAAGTAGATCTGAAAGTTCTTAAGAAGATAAGTCCTAAGAAAGTTTTAGATCGAAAATCTAACTCAAAGATCTTCAAAGATCTAAATTTTTTCTCATTAAACAAGCTATAAGCTCTTCTTAGATCAAGGAAAATATAATCACATTATCTTCCAAAGCATTTACTACTGATCATTAGCGACAAAAAATCTTTTCACATATTTTCGAGCATTTATTTCTTTATTCTTATTACTATAGAATAACGCATTTAAGAACTAAAAAAACTTTTGAATATTTATTTCAACAATACACGTGATTTTTTCCAGGAAAGATAGTTTTGTTTGTCAAAGGTTCTCTTTCTGAAAAGTGAAAACAGATTCGTACTTATAAAATACATTTGAGAAATTGACATATTCTGGAATCTCATTAACTGCTTAGTAGGGTCCATTATCTCAAATCATTTGATTTTGCAGGAAGAACCCAGTCATGACTAGCATCAAGGATATAACTATCCAAAAGGATAACGTACCGGCCAAAAGAATCATGACACGGGGAGGATTCATCTGAAAGAATACACCGGTTATCGAGGACGATGTCATCAAACAAAAAATCAAAGCAATACTACCGACTCCAAACCATGAGATCGACGAGGAGGATGAAATCCCCAAAGAAGATGAACCTGAATGCAGTGATGATGGAAATGAGCCAGAAAATGAACCAGATCATAAAAAAGAGATGAAAAACTAGAACAGACTCACAAAGGATCCAGAAGATCAAAACAGGTCACTTCAAGACAAAGGAAAAGTTATGATATCGAGTCAGGGAAGAATGGTGACCACAATCGCTGAAGTTATGAGGAAGAAGCAAGAGCAAGACAAGCTGATGGAAGAAATAGTGAAAAAGGAACCTCGATCTGATCCACGAGAACAACAAGTTGAAATCCGAGGCGGTATACAATGTCGAAGCCACGAGCAAAAATCAGGAAGATCATATTCTGATCCGAACCAGGAATAATCAAGGAGTAAGGGAAACAGTTCAAGTTGCTTGAAGTATCGATATCGTTGAAAATGAGGAGCTGATGAAGAAAGTAAATGATCTAGAAGCCATGGTGAAATCCTCCAGGGGCAAGGAATGAGCATGGAGGCTGACCGAGATCATGTATGAAGCTAAAAGACCACCACTCTCCTACGAGTTTCTCTACGAACCCATGCCACCGAAATATTTATTACCGACATTCACTACCATTTTTGACGGAAGTAAAGACGCTTTTTAACATGTTCGATCTTATAGACTATCGCTCTTAGCTTGGGAAGATTACGATGTGTGTAGTGACGGAGCCAGGATTTTTAGTTGGGTGCGACATTAAAGAATTATTTTGTTACACCTTAATTGTACTTGCTTTTTTTAGTCGGGTGAACTAGGATCATATGGGAGATTTGAAAAATCTACCTATACACGATTAAAATATTTATGTCTTAACTATGATTCAAATTCGGTGTTGCTTGATTATTTGATCGTGACTAAGGTTCATGAGCTACTTGATTACCATCGATCAATATGGGAACTAAATTGTCTTGTGTAACTCTTTTGAAATATCTCTCTATACTAATTCATATCGACAGAGGAAATATTTGTACCATTATAAAAATAAGTGAGAATACAAATTAATCCAAGGTTAACTAATGTAACTAAAAAAATGGCTCAATTTGTTGTATGATACTACTGATAGCATATAATTCATTCATATATAGTATCTCAATTATATATTTATGTGAGTTTATTAAATTAAAAGTAACTTTTGATCAAACGGAATTCTAGTAATAAATCATCTGATGTATTTGAGGTAAGTAATTAATGATAACTTTAAATAATTTATTAATTCATCTAATTTTATATACAGTATAATAAAAGTAAAACCCCTAATACAGTTCTAGACTTTTTCCACTTTCCTATCTCTTACAGCCGTAAATACTAAAAAATATTTCGTAAAAAAAAATACTTTTTTAAAATCTGGACCCACCCATTCTTTATATGTAGTCATGTGCAAATATTTTCTTGCAAGTTTGAGTGGAGAGGCTTTGGCCTAGTACGATGCTTTACCAGGGCGTTCAATCAGCAACTTCATAGAGCTTTTTGGACATTTCTCTAAGCTACATATGCACAGTCATCGCACCCGGCCAGGACTCGATAAGATTTTCACACTCAAAAGAATAGCTCGGGAACCATTAAAGTCATTGATGGTCAGATGGAGAAAGTTATGTCTAGACTCTAGAGATAGGCAAAGTCTCGGTGGAAATGCAAATATTCGGGTTTCTGAATTCATTGAACAAGACCGATCCGATATTTGCGACAATGTTCGATACTCCACCAATAATGATGAACGACCCACGAGCACTCCAATATCATCACATCGGATTGGAGGAGATTCAAGAGAGTTCCCCACCAACATTTGCGCCCAGAAACATCCATATGATAGCACCCCACGAGGCCCCAGCACCGAAAGTACATCATCCTCATCCTGGTCAATAGGATAAGCAAGCACCACCTCCAAAAAGAGCCAATGGACACAAAGGATGGAACCCAGATATCAAGTGAGGAAAATTCGAGAATCAGACCTTCATAAAGCTTAATGCACCAATGAGTGACGCATTCAGTGAGATCGTGAGAAGGGAGTACAAGGTTAACTATTCACCAAACAGGGGAATTCAATCTCGTTTTGGAGCCGATAGCGATGATTATTCTGCATTTTATCGATACCGAGATCATATTACCGACAAATGTAGAAGTTTACAGTTCGTAATTCAAGATGCCATCGACGATGTCGACAATGGAGAATTGTATGAATTCGTGGAGATACCAAACAAAGCTGGATGTATGGGGGAACCTGTAGTGCATGAGATCCTCATCGAACCCGAAACCCAATACCTGACCAACTCCATCATACATTTGTACATTTCGGAATATAACTTCCACGAGAAAGTCTTGTCCTGGATTCACAAGCGAGATCGGGAAAGGAGAGATATTTACAGTTTTGTGATAGAGTCACCGATGGAAGACTGGATGATGCAACCGATCTCCTTCTCGCACGTGATGCCCCGTTTAATAGCAAGAACCACAACGATTCTCTGATGATCATAACGAAAATGGGAAAATGGGCAGTTACCAAAACGCTCGTTGATGGAGGAAGTTCGTTTGTTATCTTGTTCTATAATACTTTTAAGAGGATACAGTTCTCGGATGATGATCTTGTTCCTCAACCTATAATGTTTATGGTTTCAATGGCTCGATCTCGAAACCAAAAAAAGAAATCACCTTAAGAATTCATGTCCAAACCATGACAGTGGTTACCACCTTTTGCATGGTAGATGTGATATCACTATATCATACTATTATCAGAAGACCGTGGATTCATGGAATCAAGGGAATCGTGTCGACATATCATCAACGAATTCGGTTTTTATCACCCGAAGGCATAATGGAAATTCTGGGAGATTCAAAAAATACTCGTGACTACATCAAGTCAGATGTAAAGAAAAATCAGGAAAGATTAAACGTCATCAAGGAGAAGAACAAAAAACCAAGGAAGAAAAGTACGAAAAGGAAAGACAAGAGTACTAGAAGCATGGAGAGTTCATGAGAGAAGTAGAGGAAGTTCTAATGGGAGGAAAGGGGATCAAGTCAGATGTTTCCAAGGTCGCATAGCATTTACCGAAGATCAAAGAGTTGCATGAATGGTACACTAGAACCTGCTGCAGTTTGGAAATAATAAAGATTGGAAGTAAGTGTAAACTTAGCAGAGATATACAGAAATTGGCCCAAATTAAAACATATTACACATGATAGCTTTGGGAAGCTTGGCTAGTATCTTAGTTCTATATGAATTATATTTGAAATTATAGGGTGATGATGTAGAGCTACGACAAAAGCTACAAATAATGGATTTCTTATAAAAGGAGCTTGAACTCCTTCCACGATAAAATTTTTCTTCTGCACAACCTGCGGTAAATGCCAAATAAAAGCAAAGATCAGGATTTTGGAGTTGTATTGCAGGGCTAACTTAGAACCTAATTATAGTAATTGGGCAACACCAATCTTACCTATCGGTTTTGGATTTATGTTTTTTTCCTTGTTCCTTCGTGTGAAAGACGAAACCTTCGGAATCACCAACTTTATTCACATTGTGTACAAGTATCTGACATCATATACAGTATTATTTAGCCTAACAAAAATAGGTGTTTCAAGCTTCAAAGATCACATGGACATCGTGGAAAACATGAGCACCTTAACCTCACTTACTCCATCCTTCAAGGATCGTGCATTCTACATAATTTTCTAACCGGTGATGTTAGACATTTGGTATCATGTAATATTAAGTTCTCAAGCTGCCAATTTTAACTGTTTTATGTTGGGCGCAATAATTAAAATCAAATAAACAAAAGTTATTGATACTTAGCTCCTTAATGGAAGTGATTTGTCGAAATGTATGAGCTCCTTGTATCTCCGCAACAGCAACATGGTATGTAGCAAAAACTTTAGAAAAACAGAGTGACTCAGGTGTTCAACACGCTGTCCTTAAGACATTAGCGCACGTCTACACCCAAAAGTGATGATGTAGCCTTCACAGGGCAGATGCCTCCAGGATAAAACACCCTACTACACCTACTACTAGCATATGCAGTATATGCTCAACTTGATCTTGGCAACTCCGAAAAAACTCTTAAGGAAAATCTCGAAAACTTTAGAAAGATAATAAAAAATATTATTCTTTTTGGTATCTCCAAAAATATGGAGAAACCCTTTTTCCTTGGATTATCTTTATAGGTTGAGAAAATATTATTTATATAATAACCTACTACAACTTAAGAAGAGGAAGTTTCCCGATGTGGGACTAATAAGTTTATATAGTCTCTTAAAACAACTTAAGATTGGAAACTCCCCGATGTGGGACTAATAAGTTTTTCATTCATAAAAGAAAACACAAATTTATTTTATTTACTTACAAGATTTAAAATAAACTTTAATATATATATTGTTTTCCAACAATCCCCCACATGAATGAAAACCTTAGTAAATCATAAACACAAATAGATCTTGGTAAATCAAGACCCCAATACCACGACCAGATCGAACTGACTGAACATACTAACGCACCGTGCGCATTGAAGTCATACTATCCATTCCAACATTCTCTCCCTCACACACAAAAGTGCGTTGACCCCAGGGTCATACTATTGATTGCATTAATCATAATAGCATGGAGAGCTTTCATCTTTAGTTTCCCATAGTGGGACTAAAGGTTCCGTTCACCAAAGTGAAAATGAGCCAGTGATCCCTTAGTGACCCTTAGGTCCTAAGTATCAGTAATACCAAGACCGTAAAAAACAACATAAAACTCATTTTCTCAAAATAAATTAAATCTCGATAAAAAACGAAAAAATCACATAAAACGTAGGAATACCATTTTAGGAAGAGGTGTCCATGAGGTCTTGAACCTTTGCTTAGTGAGAGATTACCGGAACTACTTGCTAGAGACAGTGAACGCGATATCTTGAACTACTAGCGTTTGGTGTAATTCGCGATAACAACCACGCATGATATCTCCAAGATTGCTGCCAAGCTCGTGCTGTTGTGCTCATTTTGGCCCTGAGAAAATATCCCATTTCTCATAATCCTCTAGAGAATCAGCTCATATTCTCATAGAAAGCGGCCCACTTCCTCATTCAGATAGGTGAGTTCTATCAAGAGTGTTACTGCTACACCCCACTTCAATCTTAAATTGAAACTATAGAACTCATTAAGACTACTTAAAAGTAAACCTTCACATGCAGTCACACTATCACAACAATGCACCATAAGGAGGGACAAAGAATGTAGTTCTCTTGATAGTGCATACCTCTAATTACCACAAATTAGTTGTCTCATTGAACCTTCGTCTTGGGATCTCCAGTCAGTAAGGTTGATTATCCTTCATGGTAATTTTATTTCATGCTTAAGTCCCATCCCCCTCGATGTAATAACAAACTATCTCTCTATATTATCCTTTCGTCAAAGGATCCACTGATTTTTGTCTTGACTTCGCTAAGTCTACAAAAATTATTTCATTAGAGAGTAGTTGTCTTACCGAATTAGCCTTCTTCGAGTTTTTCTAGACTTTTCCATTGCTTATTTACTTTAGACTCACATAGTCAATTGAGTTTCAGCAGTGGTGGCTACAGGCTTCGGTCACAGAAGAATACCCAACAAAAGGGTTAAAGACATTCAGCTTCCTCTCATGCTTTAATTTAATCAAATGAACTCTGATTTCATCTCAGTCGAGTTCCTCATGTCTGTTGGAGGATTTCCAACTAAATATACATCTTAAGAGAGTACACACATAGGCTAAGATTCTCCAAATCCTGAAATCACAACATCTCTTAAGGTCAGTGTAATTTGTATCATGCACATACACAAATTTAAAATGTACCTCAGATACTGTAAATTTCTGATCAGATCATCCCACTAATTCTTCTGGGACCACAAGTGTATTTGTACACCTAATTCACTGCACATTTACAACACACATTAAATGCATCGAGTTTGACAAAGACCATTTCCGTCAGAATTTCTTTTGGTTTCAATGATCTTTTAGATCATGCTTGTCTACAACAACTTAGTCTTACAATAAAATCGTAAACATTTCATGTTTTCTAGTGGTTGTAAAGCATATAAATGCATACACAATATATATATACTACTTACTAGTACGATCATTATATCTTCCTCCAAAGGTTGGTGCAATATATATCACATATTTTAAATTAAATATATACCTCAAGCATCCCAATTCTCTGGTCCTGTGATCAGAGCAACCATGTAATTATTCTGGATAAAATGGGAAACATGCACACCTATTTTACAATACACATTTGACAGAAACTATATCATCAAAATTTGATTTTGGTTCTTTATGATCCTTTAGACCACTCAACAACAGATTAGTTTCTTGTCAAACTTTAAACAACAAAAATTGTTAGTGGTTGTAAAACACATAACAAAGGCATGCGAAACATATGCACCTTTAATGGATTTAGTGTAAATACACTTATCAAATTCATTAGTGTCACATCACTAGTATTCATCATCATCACATAACAATATTACTAGGTCATTGGCTTACAGCTTGGTTCAGGTAAAGTATATGTAGGTGTAATCAGTTTGTACCCCTAGCGTAACCAAACCCTTAAGGTTTATCCACCTTTGACTAACCATTTAAGTATAACGCCTCAACATCCATCTAATATAGCATACTGACGATAATGGAAAACAATGCATGATGTAGTAATTTTAGAGTCATGTGAGTATGTGCCAAGAAATCACTACTTTATTCTCTAACAACAATTTCACAAAGTCAAGTCTCTTTCTGACTTATTCAATCTCGTGTGAGAACCCGACCTCAGAAAACTACTGTCGAGGACTCAACATCCTCAACAATAAAATTTATTTTATTCAAATGTTGTTAGCTTCAGAATTTTCAACTTATCATACTACAGTTCTGGTGATCATATGCAATGACTTGCTAAAGAAGTCGCTCTTCATTCTCACCTTAGACCCCCACAATTGAGGTCTACAGGGTGAGACACATATAAGTCTAGGGTCTTCTATGAATCTGCTTGAGAAATCAAACAAACAGTTGTTTCTATCTTATACCCCCATATTTGAGGCATAAGCCCACCCCCCACCCCATAATTATTAGGATTTCTCAAACATAAGAAACTACAATTATGTGTCATTTAGGTTGCATCTAACTAAGACACACCATATAATGGTACTCTATACCACATCATAGTAACTTAGGTAGATAGCATTTGGCACTAGTTTTAGTTCGCAATGCACATATTGAGAATGATATCATAATCTGATTAATGTTCACACCTGTGATAGAAACATTTTTGTGTCTAATTTGTCCGTAATTATCTATTTTGTTAGTGCTCAATTTTATACTTATTGTGTGATTTTATGTCTTTGTATGTATTTTTGGAAAATAAATATTTGTGGAAAAATTGGCTCGAAAAGTTGTTAAAGGCACCTGGAAAAAATTACTAAAGGCACCCATGAGAATTGATAAAGGCACCCACCAGATGGATTAGGGGCACCCTTCATTTCAAATTCAAATCTGAACTTGGCGGGAAGAAATTCTTCACGCGTGAAACAGAGTCTGAGTTGGTGGAAAGCAAGATTTTTTGGATTAAACAGTTGTTTTGATATCTTAGAAACAAGACTCAACCAAAACAAGTTTAAACACATCAATAACAAGAGTTTCACGCCGAAAAAATGGGTGAAAAGTCAAGTTGGAGGTCGGAAGAGGATTTCCTTTCTGTTTCGGATTAACAAGAGTTTTGGATTATTTGTTTGAGTCCTTATCGACTTAGGACTGGTAGTTAGGGTTGGGGAGACTATATAAAGCAAAGAAAAACAAAGAAAAAAATCATATGGGATTCGGGAGAAAAATACAGAGAAAAAAATTATTTTCGCTGGTGAAGAAGAAGAAGTAGTACAGACCACACCAAGGAAAATCGTTGATTCTATCACCTTTTCTTTTGTCTTTTATTGCGCCCAGAAGCAGTCTTTTGTTCTCTGTTTTATTTTCTCTTTTCAGCAACACATAAAACAGTCTCAGCAACACTTATATCTGTAGTTGTTTTATGTGTTACTTCTGTTTTTCTCTTCTTTTAAGCACTTTGAGCTATGAACATGTATTTTGGGAGAGTGTTTAACATGAGGAGCTAGACCCTATTGCTTTGGCGACGGAGGAAGCCATTTTTCCAATAATAAAGTGGTATATTTCTTATTAATTTTTTTTTGTAATTCTTTTATGATTATTTGCTTTGAATTAAATTTGAAATAATGATTTTTATCAATTAGTTGTGTTTTCTTTTGATGAGTCATGCTTAGTTTAGAGCTATTGATGTCTCATACTTTTGATTTACAACTATTATTTTGAAAATCTAACTTTGCAAATATTTAGAATCAATTGAATGTATGAGTTGCAAGAATATTGTTAATGCTAAATCACTTGAAAAATTGGCTAATGGTGGAATCCTTAGTCTCAGTTCTTTCCATAATTTGAGATCAACTCTACTTTAATCTTATTTATTTTTAGTATTAAAAAGTAGGTTTAAAAATCAAATTTTTACAAGTCTGAGTATCGAATCTTTTACCATTATTTCTAAAACACATCAATTTTTGGCGCCGCTGCCGAGGACTTGTCTTTAGGTTTAGAATTTTAGATTTATTTTTAGGTTTTTATTTTTATTTTTAGTATTATTTTTAATTTTTTTTATTTTACGTTTCTTTGGGTATTTATCTTTTTGCTACAGGATTTAGAATTTGGATTAAAAAGAAATTGAGCCAAAGATTTTGATGATTAAAGATCTGGAGTTAAAGTTAAATCTAAAAGAACGAAAAGAAGACAAAGAATTTTATTTTTAATTAGATTTTATTTTTATTTGTTACATTTTATTTGTTTCTCTTTTTAGCCGAGGTGAAGTATTTCTTTTGAGATAATCCTTATTTGTTTAAGTATTGTCCAGACCAGATTATTAGGAGATGTAATACCTGAGAGTGACCAATCCAGTATTATTTCCTTTTGTCATGATCATGCTTGTGGGGGTCAATTTAGTGCTAAGAAGACTGCTGCTAAGATATTGCATTGTGGATTCTACTGGCCTTCGATGTTTAAAGACACCCACAGTTACTGTGTTTCTTGTGAGCGCTGCCAGAAGTTAGGAACCATTTCTCGTAGAAATATGATGCATTTGAACCCTATTTTAGTTATTGAGGTCTTTGATGTGTGGGACATTGATTTTATGGGTCATTTTCCTCATTCATTTGGTTATTTTTACATCCTTGTCGTTGTAGACTATGTATCTAAGTGGGTAGAGGCGGTTTTGTGTAAAACAAACGACCACAAGGTTGTGGTCCAATTTTTGAATGATAACATATTTGCACGTTTTGGTACACCGCGAGCTATAATTAGTGATGGAGGGTCACACTTTTGTAATCGACCATTTATGATTTTGATGAAGAAATATGGTATTATCCACAAAGTAGCTACCCCATATCACCCACATACTAGTGGTCAAGTAGAGGTTTCCAACAGGGAGATAAAACGTATTCTATAAAAAATAGGAAAGACTGGTCGTTGAGGCTTACTGATGCCTTATAGGCTTACCGTACTGCGTTTAAGACCCCCATTGGAATATTACCTTATCGTCTAGTTTTTGGCAAGGCCTATCATCTGCCCGTCGAGTTAGAACATAGAGCATATTGGGTTGTAAAGCAGTTAAATTTTTCACTTGACAAAGCACGAGCTCACATGAAGCTCCAGCTCAATGCGTTGGAAGAGATTCGGAAAGATGCATATGATAGTGTTAGGAAGTATAAGAAAAAAATAAATTTTTTGCATGATAGAAATATTTTAAGAAAGTTATTTTCTCCCGGTCAAAAAGTTCTTTTGTATGATACTCGTTTGCATCTATTCCCCGCGAAGTTACGCTTTCGGTGGACCGGTCCTTTTGTTGTTCGCATTGTTTTTCCTCATGGTGCTATTGAGATTGAGACTCAAGATGGTAGAAGTCCTTTCAAGGTTAACGGTCAGAGATTGAAACCATTTTTAGAGCCTTTTCCTACAGGTGATGTTGAGGAGGTCCCTCTGGAGGACCCTGTTTACTTTGATTGACCATCAAGGTTGTTTTTGTACATTAGTATATTTTTGTAGGTTTTTATTATTTGTTTTTAGGTTTTTATTTTATGTTTTATTCTCTGAAGAAGAATTGTTATGCTTCACCCAGGTACTATCTTTTTGACTTACCTATTTATCTTTTGGTCCTGCTCTTTATTTTGAAACATTGAGGACACTGTTTGATTTAAGTTTGGGGGTAAGGGAGAAACTTTTTAATGCAATAATAAAACTCTAAAATTTAGAAGCTTGTGAACAATTCAGGATGACACTAACCATTCTAGGTAGATGGAAACTTAGCTCTTTTTCTATAGGAATTTGTGTGCCCAGTTAAATGGTTTATTCATAAAAGGACAGAGTTCAGGTGTTAGAAATAACATGATAGTCGTCACCATATCTCGGAGTCTATCTCGACCATATCACCTTATGTTTTTATTTTTGCAATTTTTGTGTTTCTCTAAGTGATTTGGTGGGGCACCAGTATCGAATTGTTACCACTGCCAGGATGGAGTAGAGTGTTTGAGATCAAGCCCCATTGCATTATCTTTAAATAAATCGAGTATTGACACTTTGATAGCAATGTGTGTGTGTGCTCCCTTTCTCCGCCGCCTAAGCAAGCTGGAACGCAGGATCCATGAGAACTATCATGTAAGATGCTAATAAGGACCATGCGTTTGGATTCAATTTGATCCAATCATGTTGTCAGTACATTAATAATTGTTTTATTTTCAATAAATTGATCGTTGGGACCCTTGTATATACCAGTTACGTCGGTATTAGTATAAGGATTAAGACCAGTGGGAGCGTATCTCAATCCATTAGGATTCATCCTGGCACTGACCTTCAGATAGATATGGGAAACACCATTCACCTTAGTCAACATGCGCAAACTTCATTTTGTTTATATCCATCTTATAAATCTTTTCATGTGATTGTACTTTGATAGATTCTGAGTACCGTGGTTAAACAACTATCTAAGTAGAGCTTTGTTTTCTTATATATGAATTTTGGTACGTTGGGTGCAAACTCGTGTACAACAATTGGACTCATATAGGGTAATGATTCTCATAGCCGAAGAATTTAGTATACCAACTAAACAGCTTGTTTAGTGTTTACCCTCAATCGTTCACAGGTAGCTAGGATTTGGAGTAAATATTTTATGGGTATACCTCTTGTAAACCCTCACGAGATAAAACTCGTCCACTAGGGACACCTAAGGGTTTAAAGGCTTATTACATGTGCTAAATGTAGTCGTGATTCCTACGAAAGTGAGTTAGGGTTTTATTTTATTTCTAGATTAGATTTGGTCGAGCACTAGCAAATAATAAGTTTGGGGGTATTTGATAGACACATTTTTGTGTCTAATTTGTCCGCAATTATCTATTTTGTTAGTGCTCGATTTTATACTTATTGTGTGATTTTATGTCTTTGTAGTATTTTTGCAAAATAAATATTTGTGGAAAAATTAGCTCGAAAAGTTGTTAAAGGCACCTCGGAAAAATTTACTAAAGGCACCCAGGATAATTTATAAAGGCACCCACCAGATGGATTAGGGGCACCCTTTATTTCAAATTCAAATCCGAAATTGGCGGGAAGAAATTCTTCTCGCTGAAACAGAGTCTGAGTTGGTGGAGAGCGAGATTTTTGGGATTAAACAGCTGTTTTGATATCTTAGAAACAAGACTCAACCAAAACAAGTTTCAACACGTCAATAACAAGAGTTTCACGCTGGAAAAATAAGTGAAAAGTCAAGTTGGAGGTCGGAAGAGGATTTCCTTTCTGTTCGGATTAACAAGAGTTTTGGATTGTTTGTTTGAGTCCTTATCGACTTAGGACTGGTAGTTAGGGTTGGGGAGACTATATAAAGCAAAGAGAAACAAGAAAAAAATCATATGGGATTCAGGAGAAAAATTCAGAGAAAAAAATTATATTCGCTGGTGAAGAAGAAGAAGTAGTACAGACCACACCAAGGACAATCGTTGATTCTGTCACCTTTTCTTTTGTCTTTTATTGCGCCCAGAAGCAGTCTTTTGTTCTCTGTTTTATTTTTTCTTTTAAGCAACACATAAAACAGTCTCAGCAACACTTATATCTGTAGTTGTTTTCTGTGTTACTTCTGTTTTTCTCTTCTTTTAAGCACTTTGAGCTATGAACATGTATTTTGAGAGAGTGTTTAACATGGGGAGCTAGACCCTATTGCTTGGGCGACGGAGGAAGCCATTTTTCCAATAATAAAGTGGTATATTTTTATCTTATTAATTTTTTTTACAATTCTTTTATGATTATTTGCTTTGAGTTAAATTTGAAATAATTATTTTTATCAATTAGTTGTGTTTTCTTTTGATGAGTCATGTTTAGTTTAGAGCTATTGATGTCTCATACTTTTGATTTACAACTATTATTTTAAAAATCTAACTTTGGCAATATTTAGAATCAATTGAATGTATGAGTTGCAAGAATATTGTTAATGATAAATCACTTGAAAAATTGGCTAATGGTGGAATCCTTAGTCTCGGTTCTTTCCATAATATGAAATCAATTCTACTTTAATCTTCTTTATTTTTAGTATCAAAAATTAGGTTTAAAAATCAAATCTTTACGAGTCTGAGTATCGAATCTGTTACCACTATTTCTAAAACACATCAACCTGACAAGCCTTGCACATCATTTACCTATTTCCTCAACTATTTTGATAGTTGAATTGTTCATGAAAATGCTTTTGATCTTTTCCATTCTTGGTAGAAGAAAAAACATACCTTTTCTGGAGCACACGTTCCAGCACTTCTGGCATTTACCAACCAAATCTTTTTCTCATCTCCGATGAAAAGTAAATTTAATTAACACAATAAAAATGCCAATTTTTCCATTAAAATTTAAATATACAATTCTCTATTCCGAGGAGATAAGCACACAACTAAAAAACAGAAGTTATCACGGATTAACACTTAATCAATCATTCAAATTAAGATGATAAAATTTCTGACCAACTAGGATTCAAAAAATTGGTTGATACTTTCATTCGACATATGTAATATCAAATTATCAAGATATTTATAAGTGCTCATCTTATCAAAATATTTATTATCAATACATAGTTGTCAAGTTACTTAAGTCTCTCTTCACATTAGACTATCAGTATAATCAGTAAGTAACAAAACTTGGTAATAAAACCCTAAACGATTTTTGTGTACATACGTATCAATTCAAGCACATTTGATCGTTTAACCTTCTTGTTGCACTAGTTACTAAAAGATACTTTATACCTCGCTATCCATATGACTATGGTATACTAGTGTATTATGATTCTCATATTTTCAATACCAGGTAACATATTCGACATGATTTAGAAATCAACATAGAAATTACTAATACACAATTACTAACCAATCATGTGATTCACGTAAATTGATATTGCACAGAACACATTTAATCAAAGTGATTTATAACATAATGCATAACTCATACATAAATGATTCAACATATAATTATTCATTAACAATGTGATACTAATCTAACACATATAAAAGATTATCACTTTAAGTCACAAAAATCAATTTGTTACTTGCTCTAAATTGTTTATGAGAAATATTTAACCTAAATTGAAATCTCAAATCTATTATGGATAAAAGCACTCATCAGTACCGGTTTTTCATATTATATGCAAGGTGAAAAAGTACCACTATAAATGGTTGCAAGATCTCATAGTAATCTAGAGCTTAGATACATTTATTGATATTCTGGACAAACATGCGCAACGTTTTTACAAACACCATATCTCACAAACCACAATTCTGAATCAGAAAATAAAAAATGAGTTTTGAAGATAACATCTAGATCTACAAACTTCGTTTTAATTTCCATTTCAAAAATCTCATGGTTACCCCAGAAAAACTAATTCAGTCAACAATATTTTTCTGCCCGTCATAATTTTTCAGGAACATTTCTCAGTTTTGTAAAATACCTAAAAAATACTTTTATAATTCCAGAAATTCTGAAATTTGGTGGGGGCAACTATAAGGATGTCTACTATATTCGGTTAAAATTACTTGTCGAAATTCCTCCTAAGTTAAGAGATATACTCGAAACTCTACAGCTGTCTAAAAAACTCAATTTTGTTTTTTTCACTTCACAGTTAACATCCTTTGTTTTCTAGTATAATATCAACGTCAACGATTCACGAATCGATCTTTCATTTACGATTACTACTAAAGATAATGTCTTAAGATTGTTGGGCGCAATAATAAAAAATAAAGAAAAATCAAATAAACAAAAGTTATTGATACTTAGCTCCTTAATGGAAGTGATTTGTCGAAACGGATGAGCTCCTCGTATATCCGCAACAGCAACATGGTATGCATCAAAACTTTAGAAAAACAGAGTGAGTCACGTGTTCAACACGCTGTCCTTAAGACATGGCTACACCCAAAAGTGATGCTATAGCTTCCACATGGCGGATGCCTCCAGGATAAAACACCCTATTACTAGCATATGCGGTATATGCTCAACTTGAGCTTGGCAACTCCGAAAAAACCCTTAAGAAAAATCTCAAAAACTTTAGAAAGATAATAAAAAATTATTATTCTTTTTGGTCTCTTCAAAAATATGGAGAAACCTTTTTTTCTTCTATAGGTTGAGAAAAGCTTGTTTATATAATAAACTACTACAATTTAAGAAGAGAGGTCTCCCCGATGTGGGACTAATAAGTTTATATAGTCTCTTAAAACAACTTAAGATTGGAAACTCCCTGATGTGGGACTAATAAATTTTTTATTCATAAAAGAAAACAAGATTTATTTTATTTACTTAAAAGCTTTAAAACAAACTTTAATATATATTGTTTACCAACATTTTAGACTACCTCTAATCTTATTTGCAATCCATTTGAAACTGGAACTCGAACATCCTGCTCGCCTAGAAGGAAGAGGGTTGATGTTTCGACCTGAAGAAAAGAAGCACAAAGGCCTAAGCTGAACAACCAGATGCTGCGCTTCTGAAAAGAATAAATGAAAATGCTCGCCCCTACTTTCTACTTTGTGAACATAATATCAGCGCCAAACTTACTCAAAAGAATCAAACTCAGACTTCTAGTAAATAGTAAAATATAACTTGAGAGGTGTTAAACAGAAGATGTATAGATTTTCTAAGTGAAGGTGCCTAGATTTGAAAGTCTTTTGATAGTCTTGGAATGGTTTGATCTAAGGACCCAAAGAATCATTAGCCCAATTTCACTTTTGCCAAAGAAACATTTAGCCTCGGATACGGGAAACTGAATATAAAAGCTCTCTATATATCACCAGCATTCCAAGAAGACTGTTCTTTGAGGCAAAGCCCCACATATGTTGCTGGCAAGGTCAAAAGACTCCAAGAAGACTCGGATTTCAGCATGAAGTAATGGTAGAAATTACATCCAAGCTTAGGGTGGTACGGGAAACCAAGATGACAATAGAATCCGACAGGTTTAACGACAGAATTTAGATGCGACTGACAGTAGTGATTCTTTTGTAATTCAAAACTTTGAAACAAAAACATCAAGTTCTTTTTCAGCTGAAGATGAACTCTAAAGAATGTCCGAAGACTACATAATATTCATCTAACACATCACAGGCACACACACCAGAAAACCTTAAAACCCTGCAATTGTATATATATCCAAATTGTTACTCTTACCCCCTTGTATATTTCAAACCATAAAAACCATCCAGTCAAAATGATAGACCACAATCCTCCGCTATTCCCGTTAGAACCACAGTCAAAAGTCAGAAACAAGAAAGTTGCTAGACAAGGATACCTGCATCCAAAAGAAGAAATTGAGTCACAACAAGTCTTTGGAGCCGAATCTGATTACAGATTACAAAGTGAGAAAGAGGAGAGACCAATAGAAGTCTCATAAGTCATATCTCTTGCTTTATTTCATTTTGTTCTTACCTTCTCACCCAACTTGAATACGGGTAGACCCTTGTATGGGCAAGATGCACAACGGAATGCATCACCTAGTCCACACTGCACAACGAATAAGAATCTTGTTAAGGCAAGAAATAATAACTGAAAGTATGTTCATACCCAAGGTGTCATGCAGTTATAATAACAACTTCTGGTAAAAAAAAAAGTAAGCTGGTCCACAACATTTATGGTTTTTCAATAATAAATTTGACCGACCAATTGACCCTTATCATTTTTCAGCTTATCTATACTATCAGATGAATGGTGTTCATCTTGCCAAAACTTTACCAACTATTCTGTGGATTCATCACATTTGATCTCTATACTAGGAATCAATATAAGAAAATGGAATTGACATAATAAACTAACTGAATCATATATAGAATCATTGATTCCACACACAGCTTTATAAGATCGGCGATTAGATCCATCCATGCAAAGAGTAAGAGTCTACACTCACACTGCCACACGCTGACTGAGGGTTTTCAATCTGCTCTTTGGTTAACCCGAGCTTCACAACTTTCTCTTCTACCTCCGCCCGTCCACAAGTGCAATTTTTGCAAGCTTTCTTTGAGCCTCCATCTTCACAGTCATCAACTGCACATGACTACTTGCATCACATAAAGCTTCTAAAGGAAAATATCAAAAGGAGCTAAATATACAGATTAAGATTTTCATTATCATACCAACTGGAAGTTCTGGTTTCTTCAAGTCTTCCTCTGTTAATAGCCTGTCTTCATCAATCAAATCCAAATCATCATCATGTTGTACTTTAGGCAAAATTGGGGTTGCTTTCTTAATGGAAAAAGATGACCCAATCTTCCACAAGGGCTTACTGGCTTTAACCTGCACAAATGAGTAAAATGGGTAAACATCAAGAAAATATGACGGGAAATAAAGGAACACTCTTTCCTGAATCTCCATTAATGCAACTTGTTTTAGCCCACAACAAACCAAGCAGGAAGAGAACAATATGATGTCACGGTGAGAAAGAAGGGAAACAGAAGAAAAACTCACTGTTACAGATTGAACATTTTCTTCCGGAACTAAGGTTTTCAGGTCAAGAACTTGCAACTCTAGGTATCCAGCTAATAGTAACTTGCGCTCAAATGTAGAGTTGGCCTGTAAAAATAATATAAAAAGTTACCAAGCAATCTTCACAAAAATTAAGATTACAGAGTTATAGAAAATATTAGTAAGTACCTTATCCGTGCTCGCTGTAGCAGGTTGGGGTGCCTGAATTAAGACAGTCCCTCCAGGTTTCAGAACTCTGGAGATCTCTTCAAGAGACGGATCAAGAAGCTCAACAGTTCCCATGATGTAAACGACAATATCAACTGAAACCGACTCCAGCGGCAACTTCTCTGGTTTAGGCCATCAAGTCATGTATCAGTTACGAACAAGAGGCAACTGTGCACAAGAAACGTAATATTGCAGAGACCCGAACAAGGAAGTTTCTCCTTTCCGGAATACTTTAATGTCTTGAACACTTTCAAAGGAAGCCAAATCTCTAAGAACATACAAATCACTTTAGCTACCAAGATGTACATTGATTGAAGTAGTCAAAACAGATTCTACCATACACTTAACCCGTATCTACTTTCAAGCAAATGAGAAGAGGTAAGAACTATAATTTGAATTTCAAAAATGAAATTGGAAGTTCTAAGCGAAGTATAAATTGTTGGAAGAAAATACCAAGATAGGACGCTTGAGTGAGGATTAGGGGATCATTCTGTCCATCTCCTTCCACACCGAGCTCTGCTATAGCAGACATAACTGCGCTGACAGGCACAAGAACATGATCTGAAAACACTAGTATACTGCTCTCCATCGCAGTGGTATCCTACATAAAAAAGCAATATAGATATAGATTATTTTCCTCCAATACTTTCAATAGTCATGACTTACAGATCTATATGTTTATAAAAGACGAAAGAACATAACTAGCTTTAAGTAAACAAGAACAAGTGTCTACTACTATGAAGCAGGGGACTGAGACCATAACCCTTATAAACTGATAACAGGATAGATTTAAAATCAGTAGTATTTCGTTCTGGTTTAGATGAACAACCCTAGACTCCATAATCAGCTAGATTATGGACTTTTACAATATAATATATACACCAGAAATCCATCTGCATGGTCACAGCATCCTAAACCCCATAATCATGGTCACAACCATCCACATAATTTGTGGGTACTCTCTACCTAAAAACACCAGGGCCTAGCAAAACCAACAGCAACTCCATCTACACCATAGTATACTTACATTTCCTTCCTCCCTCCTGTCTTTCCTTTGGAAATTCTCTTTTTTACAGTTAAACACACATAGAAGAAAAGATTAGTAGTAGCACAAAGAGAAACCCTAGTGAAGAGATAGGGAGGGGAACTAAAAATAATGGTAATACCATGATGTTTGAAAACCCCGTCATCTTACTTCAATGCCAATCAGCAGCATCAACAATAACACCAGAATCACCAGAATTGAAAGAAACCAAAAAATATCCATAAAATAATCAATGCAGATAAGCAAAATCCTCGATTAACATTGCGAAACACAGATAATAGTGAAAAATCCTAATAAAAGAATAGGTTTGAATTACTTACTTATTCGCACTCGTTGTCGATCTTGAATAGACGAAATCGACGAGAGGAATACAGTGATTTGGTTTAGGTCAGAGTATTGTAGGAGAAGTATTAGACGAAGTAATCGGAGTGTTGATGATGGAAACAAGTCATCTGATTCCGGTGTTAATGATAGTGTGAGAAGGAGGAAAATGGGGGATGCTTCTGGGTCCGTTCTGGAAGTAAAGGTGTTAGGACATTAGTCACACGTTGCGCAGATGGTGTAAAATTGGGCAGTTTATAGGACCAACTATAAATATAGGTTGTTGTTTTTTTAACTTTATAAATATTGGTCTGTTTTCTTATAATTTATAAAGAAGAGATATACAGGGGTTCCAAAATTGATCGAGGGGTTCATCTAATAAGATGAAATAGGGACATTATGAAGTAAAACACAAAAACCCCTTATCCATAATATTTTCATAATACCCAAACCACCCCTCATTAGTAATCTTAATTACATAAATTAGTTAAGATTAATTTAAACTAATCATGATTAATTAAACATAATCTTTTACCTAATCAAATGATTTGAAAAAAAAAAAATTTGAATTTGTGTTTGGTGGGAAGAAAAACTTGATGAAATCACGATTTGAAAGATTCAAATTTTGTTGTTCAGAGAAATTTACGGTTGGGTTTCATGTCGAACCCAACCGTAACCATAAGAAAACCGAAGAACACCAATTTTTGGCCAGATTTACGGTTGGGTTTTCAACAAAACTCAACCGTAAATCAAAGAACAATGATGAACACCATGTTTTGTGCAAAGTTACGGTTGGGTTTTAAACCATACCCAACCGTAAGTAGAAGAAAATGATGAACACCATTTTTCCCATAGTTACGGTTGGGTTTTAAAGGAAAAACCAACCGTAACTCATCCTTTTGAGAATTGATTATTTTTGTAAAATTTGAGTTTTAAAAATCAAAATTTTGAAATAATTCAATCATTTTTACTAGATTGAAGGTAAATTGGGTGTTTGAAACAAAGAAAAAACGAAAAACACACAAATTAGATAATCCAAATTTGTGTTATCCAGTAGAATTTACGGTTGGGTTTTGGCTTATAACCAAACCGTAACAGTTCTGTTAATATTTGTTCCAATTTCAACACATAATTACGGTTGGGTTTTGCCTTAAAACCCAACCGTAGCCAGTAGAACTTACGGTTGGGTTTGGCTTATAACCCAACCGTAACATATTCTGTTAATTTTTGTTTCAATTTCAACACAGAATTACGGTTGGGTTTTGCCTTAAAACCCAACCGTAGACAAGTTGTGGTGTTTGTACAAAATGTATTACGGTTGGGTTTAGTTATCGGACCCAACCATAAATGGTCCTGTTAACTGTTTTTTGATTTTCAATATACTCCAAATTGGGTTTAAAACACAACTTTGTAACTTATTCCTTCTATTGTAATAGATTTAAAGTAGTACATTAAAGGAAAAAAACAAAGGAAACGAAATACAATAGACCATTGGATGATTACACTTAAACACTTAAAGATAATGGCGATAATCAAACACCCGACTTGTTTCCATAATACGGTAGCAATCTGTATGCTTGAACTCCTCCCCATATTTGATTCTATACTGCTCCATAGACAACACATGCTGAAAAAAACAAATCAATTATTAGTTTGAGTTTTTGAAATCTCTTTTTAGTTAACGATTTATTAATCGACAAACTTACTCTTTCCACACCGTTCTCGTAGGGATTTGTTTCGAATCTCATTTGCTTTTCCAGTTTTAAGTTGTTCATTTGTCGATACAACGTCTCTAACCGTCTCTTGATGGCTCTCCACGGCCTATGATTTACATTCCCCTCTAATGCCGCAAACATTCGAAATACCCGCTTCCACCATTCTTCGGTATCTTGACCCTCATACCAATTTTGTTGTGAAACAACGTTGTTATTGTTGTTATAGAAGGCTCTATCGTAAGCATGCTCTAGCATCGTATGCCACGCTCGAACAATTGCAACATCTTCATCATTCGTGTATGTGTTTACCATTTTTAGTGGTTGAAAGGGTATGGTGAGAATAATGAGAAAGTCTAGAATTATAATGAGAATGAAAGGGATAGAGAATAATGAGAAAGTGACAAGTAAAGGTTTCCTTTTATAGGGAAAAACGAACCAACGGCTAGATTTTTGAAACAAAAAATCCGTTGGAATTGTGTACTTTAAGGAGACGGAAATTCAGACATTTTGAGAATCCCGCAGAATTTACGGTTGGGTTTTGAGGTGAAACCCAACCGTAATCTAGTTGTGGTGTTACTACAATTTATTTACGTTGGGTTTAGTAATCGAACCCAACCGTAAAATGATTTTTAGAGTGAAATGTAGTTACGGTTGGAAAGGCTCACCTAACCCAACCGTAACTTCTAGTGTTAGTATTAGTGTATATTTTACCATATTGTTACGGTTGGGTTTTGCCTTAAAACCCAACCGTAATCTAGTTGCGTTGTTTGTACAATTTTTGTTACGGTTGGGTTTAGTAATAGAACCCAACCGTAAATATGAATGTTTGTAGTATGAATTGTAGTTACGGTTGGGTTGAGTCATGGAAGCCAACCGTAAAAGCAGTTTTTAAGACAAAATTAGTTATGTTTGGGTTTAGTTCATTTTCTTATCAAATACCAGAGTTGTGAAAAACCTTATTTTTAACATTAAAGGAAGAACCAAAGGAAACGAAATACAGTAGATCACTAGATGATTACACTTAAACACTTAATCATAACGGTGAAACTCAAGATAGAAACTTTGTTCCAAGATACGATAGCAATCTGTATGCTTGAACTCCTTCCCATATTTGATTTTATACTGCGCCCTAGCCATGGCATGCTGAAAAAAATATATCAATTATAAGTTTCATTATTTTAAATATTTTTTGAGAAAAAACGATTTATTAATTGACACACTTACTCTTTCCACATTGGTTTCGTCTGGAAATGCTTCAACTCTCATTTTCATTTCCAGTTTTAGGTTTTCCATTTCTTCATACAACGCCTCAAAGCGTCCCTTGATGGTACTGCACGTCCTCCGATATCTATTCCCGTGTAATGCCACAAACATTTCAAACACACGCTCCCACCAAGAATCGTCCTCCTGACAGTCCATCCTATTTTCAGGTATAACAACGTTTCTATTGTTGTTATAGAAGGCTTTCTCGTAAGCATGGTCTATCATCGTAACCCACCCTCGAACAATTGCAACATCTTCATCATTCGTGTATCGAACCATTTTTAATGGTTGAAAGGGTATGGTGAGAATAAGTTGGAAAGTGTAGAATTATAATGAGAATGAAAGGGATAGAGAATAATGAGAAAGTGAAAAGGAAAGGTTTCCTTTTATAGGGAAAAAATTCGCAACGGCTAGATTTTCAAAAAAAAAACGTTGGAATTGTATTTTTTTTGTCACTATTCAGGGATAATTTTCGGTTGGGTTTTGTAATGAAACCCAACCGTAACAAATTTGTGGTTTTTGTAAAGTATATTAGGGTTGGGTTTTGGCTTAGAAAGCAACCGTAAATTTTAATGTTAGTTTAAGTGAGATGATCATTTATGGTTGGGTTTTTGTAATGCAACCTAACCGTAACAAACATGTTATTTTATTGCAAATTATATTACGGTTGGGTTTAATTGTCGGACCCAACCGTAAATATAAGTTTTTTAGTGGAAATGTAGTTACGGTTGGGTGATTTCTTGAAACCCAACCGTAAATGATCATCTTCATTTCCTATATTCTTCATTTTTTATGCTTAAATCAGTCTTGTATTTGTTTTATGTTGGTGGTAAAAGTGGAAGAGAGATAAGAGAGTTTTAACCCAAAATTTTGAAAAAACCCAAAATGAGTGATTCTAGTGGCAAATTTGTGGAGGGTGGATCCTTGTATGATTGCCAAACTAAATTCTACATACCCATTGAGGGAGACCCAACTATGTATGATTATTTGGATGGTAGAGAGGTTTTAAGTGTAAGTTGTGATGGTGAAACTAAACCAAATGGAGAAAGTAGTCGTCAAAGTGAAGATTCAACTACTGAGAATAGTCAGGTATCATTCTAACTTAAACTCTTTTTCATTTTTTGCTGATATTTAAAGAAATGAGGTGCATAATCAGGTTTTTTTTTTGTTACACCATCATGTTACGGTTGGGTTTTAAGCCAAAACCCAACCGTAACTATACATTTGTGTTTCTGAAAAGTAGAGTTTTACAGTTTTACGGTTGGGTGGTTACCAAAAACCCAACCGTAACTTATTACGTGCATGGGTATTTAGTGCACTTGTTACGGTTGGGTTTTACTCTTTAACCTAACCGTAACATTGGTTTGTCTTTTTTTGTTGTATTACGGTTGGGTCCGTCGATTATACGGTTGGGTCTGACGCTTCTAACCCAACCGTAAATTTATTGGTTTTAGTGTTTTGTCTGACGTTTGGCCTTGATCTCTTTTGTTCAGCTCGCGGTTGTAACTCAACCAATGAATGATCAGCCTCCTCCAAATGATATTGAAACTATAGATACTACGGATCACTATTTGAACGACCTGGTAGGTTATAGATAAGTTGTTAATCCCTTTCGACATCCAACATAATGCCATTTTTTTTCCTCCTAACTTTCTGTTCTTGGACCATGTAGACATGGGATAAAAAAGATGATGCAAAGAAGTGGGCTACAGAACATGGGAAACTCATCATGTGTGTGATTGTTTGTTACAACCAACAAAAACACAACCGCTTTCAAATGGTTTATGAGTGTAGTGGACAATACACAAGACATGCAAAAAAGGGTACTGAGTATGTACCAAAGACGAAGATCAAGCGAAAAACTTACACTAAGAAGACGGGATGTCCTTTCAAGCTTCAATTTCGTAAGAACAACGAGAATAAGTGGTTCTTGTCTACGGTTGTATGCGGTCGTCACAACCACCTACCACCAGAGACTTTGTTAACGCATCCTTCTATGGCCCGGCTTACCAAGGAAGAAAAGCTCTTCGTAAACGATATGACGGAAAAGCGTTTGAAACCCAGTGATATACTCGGGCACTTGAAGAAAATAAACTCAAATAATGTGTCTACGTTGGAGACAATCTACAACGCCAAAGCCAAGTTGAAGCGTGAGAAATGGGAAGAAAGGGACCCGATCCAACAACTTTTGTACTTGGGGGAGACAAAAAACTACACCATGTTTCACGAAGAAGATGAGAATAAAGAAATTAAGCATATTATATTGGCTCATTCCGAGTTTATAAAGTTAGCACGGTGCTCCCGTCAAGTGCTTATGATGGATTGCACGTACAAAACTAACAAGTATGAGCTCCCGGTTTTGAATGTTGTAGGGCAAACTTCTATCAAGTCCCCGTTTAGTGTTTCCTTTTTCTTCTTGAGAAACGAGCTCGAAGAAAGCTATGCGTGGGCTTTGGAACAAATAAAATTATTCTACGTTGAAGGATATACCCCTAAGGTAATTATCACCGACAAAGAACAAGGCTTGATGAATGCCATTGCAAGGATATTCCCAGATGCTCATCATCTTCTTTGCACGTTCCACTTGTGGAACAATATTCAAACCAAGTGCAAAACGATTATTCGGCCAACAAAGAAAAGCGAGATGGAGAGAATTAAAAGTTTGCCGGTTTCAGAACAAGAAACGGCCAAAGAAAAATTCGAGGAGGATGACAAGTTGGCGGAACTAAAATGGCTACTTTCCAAACTGAATGGGACGCTTTGACATGGTCTATCACCAAGGAAGATTATGAAGAAAATGTTCGTATGTTATGCTTGCATTGGAGTAATTATCCAAAAGTTGTGAACTATTTGATGGAGCATTGGTTGAATCCCCACAAAGAGAAGTTTGTAGCGGCGTTCACAAACCAATATAGGCACTTTGACAACCAAGCTACAAGTACCGTGGAGTCATCTCACAACAGAATGAAGAAGAATCTTCATAATTCTGATGGTGGGTTTTTTACGGTCTTCGAAGCGATGCACGATTATTTTCTCCGTGACCTTGACAGAGTTAAGGAATCTCTTGAAAAAAGCCTTTCTAGAAAACACGTCAGCTATAAGGACGAACCATTGCTCCAAAGTATTTTTTATAAGGTGTCGCATTGTGCTATTGAGAAGATAATGTACGAAGTAAAGCACTATAGATTGGGCAACTTACACGGAGAAGAAGAGTGTGTTTGTCCTAACATGTCAAGTTTGGGACTTCCCTGCCGGCATTTGATGCCCAAGTACGAAGAAGACGGTGTGATCCCAATTAAAGATATTGATCCGTTTTGGAAACAATTATCTTTCGATGAACCCATCGTCGAGCAAGATTTTGGTGCATCGTTTGCCGACACCCACGTTGGAGAGGCTTTAGCCAACAAATACGATACGTTAAATAAGGCGCAAAGGCAAATTTGGTTGACGAAGTTGAATTACTTCGTGTTTCCACACACAAGGTACGCTGTCAAGGAACCAATTAGAGGGAAGAGAAAAGGTAGGCCTTCTACCAAAGAATCGAGGGCCGTCGGACGCAAAAAAGCAAGGGAATTGCATGAAGAATCAAAGAAAAGAAACCCTTGTGCATTTGAGCATTTGCAAAAGGAATATGAAGCATAGGATGATGCTGAACGAAAAATAAGTCAAACGGAACAAGGGGGGCCAAGTGTAGTAGATATTAAAGGAAAAGGTCCCGCGGTTCCCACTCAAGAAAGTTCAACAATTGAACTTGGTGCCAAGGGAAAAGTTCCTCCGCACCCAAACTCAAGAAGAGTAAGTATGAAGGAATTAGCAAGAAGAAAAAAAAGAGTTAGTATGAAAGAATTAGCAAGAAGAAAAGAAAAACTTAAAGCCAATACATTAGTGGTTGAAGAGCCATATACGATCCGGATTGCAAGAGGATTGATGCAATTTCCATCAAACTTTTCAAGAATTGAGAATGGCAAAATCGTCCGAACCGAGCAAATTATTTATGAAAATTATATGTCCTTGTTTCCGGCTTTTTTTCGTCCATACATAAAGGCAACCGACGATGTTGCCGGTGATGGTAATTGTGGATACCATGTATTCATCGAACAAGTTGGACCATTTAGCGGAGCAGCAGGGTTGGGTATGGACGAAGTAACTTATGTAAGACATAAGTCAGCGGTTGAACTACGCTCTTACCCGGATTTATACAAGCCAATGATGTGTGCATATAGAGATGAAGAGTCGTTGTTAAACGAGGAGTTCATCGCTCTCGAAAGGCGTTTAATAGGCAACAAGAATTGCACTAGCGAGTATTGGATGAGCATGCCAATATGTGGGCAAATCCTCGCCAACGCTTTCAATTGCGTCATACATTATATCTCAAATGGATATTGTTTTACATTTGCACCAACAAGATCAACATTTGTCGAACAATTGGCTAATAGAAGATGTGTGATTGGGCTGGTGCAGAACTGCCATTATGTCGGTCTCAAGTTGAAAGAAGAAAGTCCATTACCCCCTTTACAGGATGGATACGATGGTGATATCGCCAAGTCTTGGTGTCACCAGTTCAAGCACAATTTCGAACTCTGGAAGGCATTAAAACCCTCCCCGACCTTTCAATTCATATCATTTGTTTCTGACACGGAGTCGGAATGATAATATAGTAAACCTGGAAGGCATTTAATATTCGTAGTAACAATATCATATGTATGTTGGAGGAATCATAATATTAATATATTTTTTTTTTGAAATGAAAAATTTGGAGTATCACATGTGTGACAACAAAATTCACCCAGGTTTACGGTTGGGTTTTCAGTGAAAACCCAACCGTAAACCTTCCAGGGTTTTTCCCCCAGTTTTACGGTTGGGTTATGACTCCAAAACCAACCGTACAACTGCAACGTTTACGGTTGGGTTTTGAGACCAAACCCAACCGTAAACCTGGGTGAATTTTAATCTGGAAGGTTTACGGTTGGGTTTGCATTCAAAACCCAACCGTAAATATTTTTGTTAACCTTTTTTTGGAATTTCAGTTCACTCAAAATTGGGTTCATAACACAAAATTTATGTAAACATCAAATTTTTGACCACATTACAACCCATGAAATCATTAAAGTAACCTGGGATACAATTGAAATTACCGCTAACAAACCCAAATGGCATTACAAAAGAACTAATAAATAGGTTTGCGAGTGAGCAAAAAGTCCTTTAGGATGTGATACTGAGGTAGGTATAAAGGGCCATATTTTCCATCTCCTCCATTCTTCAAGAGATCTCTGTAACACCTCATCTTCGGTTTCACCCCTAAGTCGTAGTTGACCAATAATACGAACTAATGCCATAAATTCTTCTATGTATCGGTGTATAGTGTTATATCGACAAATCAACTTGACGTGATCACGGTTATAAGGGTTGCCGGTTTCAGAACAAAAATTTTCATGGATTGTTTGCCAATAACTCGGACTCGTTATACCACTTTGCCTTCTTTCTTCTCCTCTTTTGGAAAACATAATACATAGTTGCGGCAAATACATAAATCTTCATCCAAAGAAAAATCTGGATTTTTAATCCCAGGTTGACCCATATTCCACTATGTTAGAGTACTAGTTTTGTTAGAGATGATTGTTGTAATATAAAGGTTTAACTTTTAAAAAAAATGGATGGGTTGGATGTGTACTCAACTATTTCACTTATAAACCAGAAGTGTAACGGCTATATTTTGAAAAATGGGTCGTACAAGGTTTGAACGGCTCTATTTGAAAACCCAAAAAAAAATCAAAAACGACCCAAAACTTTCCTCAAAATAGAATTTACGGTTGGGTTTTGGCTGAAAACCCAACCGTAATATCTTTGGAAAATTATGTGTTGAGGTTCTTTATTTACGGTTGGGTTTTAGGCCAAAACCCAACCGTAACCAATCTTTGTAGCTTTGAGTTTTAAGGTCAAATTAGGGTTTCAAAATCAAAAATTTGAACTTATTCAATCATTTTAACTAGATTGAAGGTAAATTGGGTCATTCAACAAAGAAAAAATGAAAAACAAACAAATTATAGAATCAAATTTAAAGTTATCCAGTAGAATTTACAGTTGGGTTTTGGCTGAAAACCCAACCGTAATATCCTAGGGAAATTATGTGTTGTAGTCATATATTTACGGTTGGGTTTTCAGCCAAAACCCAACCGTAAAATTATTCTTTCATATTTACGGTTGGGTTTTGGATGAAAACCCAACCGTAAAACTGTAGTATTAAAATGTGACAGATTTACGGTTGTGTTTCCAGGCAAAACCCAACCGTAAACCTGTCACATTATTCATTTTGCCAGTTTTACGGTTGGGTTTTGCCTAGAAACCCAACTGTAACACTAATGTGACTGGGTATTTTTACCGGGATTTCCCAATGCATGGTTCCCAACTTAAAAAAATTAATCAAATAAATTTTCACGTGCAAGTTAAATTCAAACTTCAAATCTAACTTCACATTAAAGGTACAACTAATTCACACATACAAAACAAAACCATAGACATAGAGTTAGGGAGAAGGAGGAGGGGTAGGTCGATGACTTTGACGAGCTCTTTTTTTGCTCATAACATTACGATGACCAGCACCGCCACGAGTACGAGCTCCAGCACAACCGCCTCGAGTACGAGCACCACGTTGCGCATCCCCGACTTCATCATGTGTCTCTTCATCCGATGCTTGGGGCTCTCTTCTTGTAGTACTCGCATCTCTAGTCGCGCCTCTTGTACCGGGTCTACTCCTCTTTAAAGTCCGCTACACATCCTCAACTTCATGATGAAGCTCCCTAATCAAAGCTTGGAGTTGATCAGGCGTCCTCACATCAATTGTGCTTAGGCATGGATTAATAGAGTCCGCCAATGCAACGGCTTTCTTTTTCTATTCACATATGAAAATAAAAGTAGGATGAGTGTTTAGTAATAAATCTTAAAAAAATTAATAACAAAAATAATGTACGTACCAAATTGAAATATGCCTTCTTCCAGAAACCATCTCCTGTGTTGATTGCCAGAGTCTCAGGATCATTGTTGATGATAGTTGGATGACCAAAATGGCGATACCACTCCAAGTAATCTTCTGCAGCCTCTTTTGTGCCCGGAGAGGGAGTTAACTCATTCCTTTGGACTTGGTATTTCGGATCAGTGCGGTTATTCCAAACCGCAACTGAAGGCGTAGGCTCATAGTTTAGCACGATGTTTGGCCCTTCGATCATCGACCCATTCACACACAATTTAAATATTTCGCGTGTCACCGTTGTTTGGACGTATCCATATTGCCGGAGAGTTCGGCGGGGGTTGGACATCACGTACCCAAACGGATGATACAAAGGGCCGTTGTAGCCTGCCACGTCCGACAATTCACGTAAATCCTCAACATGTCCATCACCCTTTATGCTAATCTTCACATAAGGGTCGAAAACAACATCATCAACCGTGAAAGCATCAATTTCTGTTCTCATCTTTGCTATGAGCACTTCTTTATATTTTGCCTGCGTCCCGGTGAAGATGAATTTCTTTCCTGTAGGTCCATTAACATCAACGCTTGTTTGAGGAGCCAGTCTGGGAAAGTGATCGTATACCCATGCCTATAAAGATAATTATATTAATATAAAAAAATGAGAAAAAATAAATTAAAATTGAACATTGAAATTCAAACAATAAATTACCTGAAGCAGACCGGTATTACCGGCAATCTCAGTTCCCCTGACCCTCGAAGCTTTTCGAAGGTTAGCAAGTAGGTAGGCCAGGTGGCAGTTCTCCACGAGTACTGACGGGTCATCCCGAGATCACCCTGAAACCATTGTAGATACTAGACGTTGACCATGTTGCCCGAGTTGTCACCAAAGAAGATGGTGTCGAGCATATATAGCAGATAAGCTCTGGCTGTTCGAATGGCTCTGGTGTCATCTATGACGACCCAGCCATTTCCAACTTTACGGTCCCTCCAAACTTCTCCCGTAGTGACCGCAGCAATATTTTCTTGCTCATGGATTGACCTTTCTTCTTTGGCATCCCCGGTTTATCTCCATTCACCAATTTAAATTCCGATTCAGCTTCGGTCTTCTCCCATCCAAGTGTTTCTATGACAAGTGCATAAATATCACTCCAGGACATGTTGTTGTCAAAACCCTCAAACACTGATTTACCTTCCACCTCCAGCCCAAGAATTGATTGGACATCATCCGGCGTTATAGTCATCTCGCCGAATGGGAGATGAAACGTATCGGTTTCAGGGCAATAACGTTCCCTGAAGGTTGCGCAGACGACACTGTCATACTCCCACATTGAATGTGTAATTCCGGGAGCTAACCCGGTAGCATTTACCAGAATTTGTACAGCCGTACATTCATCAGTTAAGGGCCAATGTTGAGCCCTTTGACGAACCAATTTCTTGATCGCCTGTGTATGATCCTACAAAGAATAAAAACAAATTTGTTTTACTTACAAAAGTTAAAAAAACAAAATTTAACAGAATAAGAGAAGTGATTAGAATAATACCTTGGTCGCTGCAACTTTGGCAGCCCGTGAATGGGGATAACCAAATAATATTGCAGATTTGTCTGGGGCCTCACCCCATAGTCCTCCATTCCTCTTCTTAGGCCACAGTTGAGGTTCGGCCTTTTCTTTTGGAATTTCATTGGCAACCCTTTTCTTTGCCTTTTCTTTTCGAATTTCTTTACCTTTGCCTTGAGGCACATGTTGTTCTTTGTCCCCCTCTTCTTCTTCTTCTTGTTGCTCTTGTGGTGGTTCTCTAATCACAAGAGAACCTCTGGGTGTTGGTAGATCACCCAAGCCTTGAAACACATTATATTCCTCTTCTGCAATTTGAGGAATACTACCACCACCTACCTCAAAAGAGGGATTATGGGTCTTGTTCACGCCTCTCTTCTGAACCCCTAAATGCTTTCCGTGGCGAGGGGTTGGAGTGTGAGAAATAGGTGTTAAATTATTACCCCTCTTATTCTTCCTACAACACACAACCAATACAAGTTAGATAATTTCAAAGCAATTCAACTTCAACAAAAAAAATATTCACTACACAAGAAAATTTAAGGTTGGGTTTTTTCTCAAAACCCAACCGTAATTTTTCTCCCATATTTTACGGTTGGGTTTTGAGAAAAACCCAACCGTAACAATATAAGTACAAAAGGTGGTCCATATGTTACGGTTAGGTTTTAAGAAAAAACCCAACCGTAATATTCAAACCAAATTTTTAGGGAGGCTATTGTTACGGTTGGGATTTTCTGAAAACCCAACCGTAAGTTGTTTTTAAAAAATGGCGCAAATTATTTACGGTTGGGTTATCTTTTGAAACCCAACCGTAATATCCTGAACTATTCATCTTCTTCCCTTTGATTTACGGTTGGGTATTGAAAATAACCCAACCGTAATACTCAAGAACATGAAATATTACGGTTGGGTTTTGACACGGGCCCAACCGTAATATCAACTGTGTGCAACATTTTTTCCCCAAAATCATGATCAAACATGCGAATAAATCAATTACAAGTTCTAAGAATACATGGGTTTTCTACAATACCTTAGATACACCATTGTTGGACTTTTCGGTGCTTGGTTTTGCTTGTCACTGTCGATTTCTTGTTGAATCTCTTGATTAGGTTGAAAGGAGCAGGGTTGATTGCCATCACTACTACCTTGAACGCCTTTAATATGCTTCTTCATCTCGATTTGTTGAGTTGAGTTTAATCGTCGATGAATTTTGCGAATCGGCGATGAATCGAGGGAGATTACGGTTGGGTTTTGATAGGTTTTCTTTTGTTTTAGTTTTTAAAAGTTATGAATTTTGTTAAAAGAGTTTAGGTTTTAATTGGTATAAGGGTAAAATCGTCATTTAACAAAACCCCCTAGGACATCCCTTATCGTAAAAATGGGTCACCTCGGCTCAACTAGGAGCCCCTCACTCAAATTTAGAGCCCTATATCAGCCTTCTTTATAAATATAGGCCGGTTTTGATCGCATTTAACTAATGAAAAGTTATCTTCATTTATCTATCAGTTGTCCGTATTTTCCAAGCTAAATAGACATTTTAGCCCTTTAAATCACTGGGTTTTCTAGTTAACTCGGTTCGGTTTTTTCAAAATTTATTTTAATTATAAAATTAAATTAAGAAAGAATTAAATTGACAAAAAACTAAGAACATGGAACCAAACAAATCATTACATAAATCAAATCCTTCGTTTTAATCAATTAACTAAAAATAAAATGAGTGAAACCAAAAAATCAAACCCTCTTTTTAATCCTTTGTTTCCATGGAATGAAAAGTTGATATATTTTTGTTGTTGCAAGGTTACTGCGACTGCTTATCGGACTCAGCTTAATTAACACATTCAACTCATTATATAGTACAACACCAATAGAAAAATAATGAATCTAAACAAAACCCAACATGAGGTATATAGTTGGTAACTATTGAGTTGATGATGAAAAATGATGATCAAGTAGTGAAGCTCGATAGGACTTTTTGTCGAACAACTTGTGAGCATCTAATTGTGATGGAGGAGAGGTTCGCTATTAATCTTCTAACCCCTTTTATATTTCCTTCCATGCAAACTCCACATTCCTAATCATTCACAAATCTAAACTCTCATCAAATTCCACTTCCAGCTGATAATGAAGTTTGAAATAAACCCAAAACTCCAAGGCAACAAGTCACTTTTTTTTATTCCTCACTGAAAATTTAATATTGACAGGGTAACTTCGCTTTTTTTTCATTTCACGGTTACTCCTTGTGGCATTTTTTCAAGCACCTAGTGTGTGCTATTGGTGATGGAAACATGGATATTTTGTGTATCTTTGCCTTCAAATCTTCTTCCCTGTATTGCATTCATACAATCAACATACACAAATTCAATTGCAAATAATCAAGACAAGCAACAACATTCAAAACCATCAGCAGCACCTCATTCTTTCTCTGCAATTCTCTCTTAAACTCGACTGCAACTGCCACCTCCATCTCAACAGCGACCAACAATCCTACTTTTATAATCATCTCTATCTTCATCTCGCAGCAGCAGACCAAAACCCATTGCCAATTTCTCCTCACATCAACCAACACAGACTCACTAAACTTGAATCAAAACCTCCTCGCCATCTTTTTTTTCCCTGTTTCTCACTTCTCACAATTTCATCATCAACCGCAACCCCACAGATTTATCACCATCTTCTCATTGTTTCTTCACGACAAAAGAATCCACACCTTCTATGCCATTTTTTGTTTCATGACAACATAATCAAACCCATTTCACTTGATCCATTTCACGGCATCAACTTAAATCCAAAACCATTACGGACCCAAACCACAACCTCCAGTTAATCCACGGCTCAAATCATTCTCCTCTTGTATCAACAGCTCCATCATTCAATCAATCAGCACCACCAGCTCATCATTCTCTGCCATTTCTATGCAACTGAAACTCGAACCACATCTCCTCTCTTTTCTCGTTGTACTCATCTCGATCAGCTCTATATTGAAATAGTAAAATACATATGAATTTTTTTTCCGGGCTTAATAAATTTGGGAAAAAGAAAACAGATAGAATGTTAGTTTTCTAAGATTTTAGGGTTTATAAGGTGGTTTCTTAGGAACCGTTGATTATTTCAAGATACACACTGGTAGATGATAGATTGATTGTTTTCTTGACTCATGGAGACTTTCTAGTCCGTCATATTTAGACCGTTGATTTTTCCCGAGATCTAGATAATTATCAAACAGACATTATTAGCCTTATACGTGTCACAGTTGATTCATACACAAATAGGGGACAATGTGGCAACTAGTAAAGGATAATTTAATAATCTGCATATTATCATTTTATCTCGGTCAACGTGAAATTGGTCAAAACCATGAGAAATTGATTGAGTTATTATTGTTGGATGGACACATGGATGGAGGCCTATATTTGTAAAGTTAAAAAAAACAGGCCTAGTTTTGTCTATCGGGTTGAAAAGTAGGTCTATGTCTGTAAATAATTCTAGTTTATAAGTGTGTGGGTTCCTTAATTTATAGACCGGTTTTAGAAATGAGTACTACCCATGGGATTATAGTGTATTAGGGTTGGTACCCTAACATTTGTATCAGAGCCAACCACCATGACCCAATCTCACTTCCCGAAGGAGGCGACCTACAGGCTAGATTAAGGTGGGAGGTACTATGTATGGGCATAGTGTCTCGTCTTTGAATACTGATAGATGGATGGCGCCATCGCGTCAGTATCGATAAAGTGGGCCAACGAGGACGTTGGGCTTTGAACCGTGGTAGAATGTCAGGACCTTAGTCCCACATTGCTTAGATGGTGCTGAATTGGGTAGTTTATAAGTATGTGGGTTTCCTCAACTTGTAGACTGGTTTTAGAGATAAGTATTGCCCATGAGCTTATGACGAGTTAGGGTTGGTACCCTAACAAAAGGTGGTTGCAGATGTGACTGAGTTAGGATTTTTTTTTCTAAAGAGAGACGAGGATTGAAGATCTTGAGAAAATGAAGCGAGAGAATTTTTTTTAAGGGTTTTGATATAAATTTTGACGGTAGATCTTGGATTAAAATTTAGTCATTCTGACTTAGTTTTGTCATACTGATTTATCCAAATGTGTATTAAAATGAGCTAGCACATTCGGCTTATTATCGACCTTGGATGTGACATAAAACTGAAGAATATATATTAATTATTCAAATAAATTTGAAAATTATTATCGACGTTCGGGAAGACAAAAATCCAAATATCACGAAGGAATGAGAATTTACAAATAGTAAATTTAAAAAAATTAATACGTTCTGATAGATTACTAACCTGCATTTTGCTTTGTCTGCAATTCTTTTTGTGCATTAGACTAGTGAATTTTGTTGTTTCCTGAAAACTTTTGTACTCTACAAGTGGTTGCATTGTTGAACTTCAAGTAGTTCATTTCATACCAGTATAGTTTGTAATTTTTTGTAGCTGGCTCTTTACCTTGTATCCTGTTTGTATTAGATTTTAGTTTTTTAGTGCAAATTTTTTTCTTTATCTGCTTATTTTTTTGGGTTTTTTTGTTTCTATACCCCAATATATATTCTAGTTGTGTTTTTCAGTTTGTTCTCCTTGCTTTGTCCCTCTTGGTTGTCTGAGTTAGTTTGCATTGATCCTCAGGCTTTGTTTTTTTTAGTCTTGTTATAGTTCATCTAAGTTTTGAGATTTCTTTTAATCTCTTGCTCATTTATTATCTTGATCTCTCTTTATCTGTTATGTGTTTTCTTTATCTTCAGTTTTTCCTTATCATTATTCCCTTTTCTAGGCTTTCTGGGTTGCTATTTGTGTTAAATTTAACTTTGAAGTTTTATTTTTCTTTTCTCTTTATAGTTTAAGCCCAGTTTTTTAAGGGTATCTTTCTTTACTTGACCTAGAGTTTACTTAGGTATACTATAATATGAAAACCTTTTGTGGTACGTCAAGGGCACTGGCCCCCTTTGAACTAAAAATCATTTAAAATTTATGTGTAAATCTCACAATCCTGACATTGTATTTCTTTTGGAAACTAAAGCTCCATATTCTAAAATGGAAATTATTTAACAGATCCCAATTTTATGACTTATTTATTATTCCTTTTGTGGGTAAAGCAAAGAGGTTAGCAATAGCATGGCATACAACATAGATTTAGAATTAATCTCTCCCCATCTAAATGTGTGTCACTTTAAGTTGTGTGTGAATAATAAAGATGTTTTGATAACCTATGTTTATGGTGCTATTGGAGCTAATGATAAAGTCACACAATGGTCTCATACCGCCCTGATTGAACAATACGTAACAATGCCATGGGTGGTAATATGAGACTTAAATTCATTTTGGATCCAACTGAAAAGCAAGGCGGGAATAAATCTAGCTTCAATAACAAATGATTCATACTTAAGTGATTGACTCCCTTGGATTACAATATGCGGGATATGATGGTGCACATTTTACTTGGTCCAACAACCGTAAAGGAGATGCAAACATGTGCGAGAGAATTTACATGGCTTTAATATCCTATCAATGGAATCAGTACTCTACTGACACTAAGGTACGTCATCTACATAGGGTAGGGTCCGACTATACACCCCTATGTTTTGATTCAAATCCAGATTTGAAAATTTTGCAAAAACCTTTTTGTTTCCTTATATATTGGCTTACTCACCTTTTATTAAACATCGTCCTTTATGTGTCATGGAATCTTCACTCCAGTAATTTTTTTCAACAAAAATTTTCCTTGAAACTCCGTCTCTTTTCGTCAGATCTTGTTCAATGGAATAATGATGTTTTTGGTAACATCCAAAAAAATATTAAATATCTGAATAATAAAATCGAGAATTTGCATAAATTAGGAAATTTCCATACCCAGTTAGATAGGCTCAGAGATTTACAAATGGGGAAATGGTACGAATTCCGAAATGATTATTATCACCAATTATCTCGTGATGAATTCTTCAAGGAATTCGATCAAAACTCAGAATACTTTCATGCGTCAACCTCCAATAGGAAAAAGATAAACGTAACTCACTCTATTTAAGTACCCTCTTTCCTCTGGCTATCAGATAGAGACCAAATTAATTCCCTTCTTATTAATCACTTCTTGCATATAAACACTTACAATTTTTAGATTATATTTTTTTGTTTTCTGATATAATAGAGCATTGTATCTCTGAATCGATAAACTTATATCTTGTAGAGATTCCTTCTAATGAGGAAATTTGGCAAACTTTACCGAATATGAATCCGTGGGGAATTCCGGGTCCGGATGGCTTCCAACCGGGTTTCTTCAAAGAAAATTGGAAATTATTGAGCCAAATATAATCTCATCAGTTCAGGATTTTTTCATATTGGGCACTCTACCTCCTGACTTCAAGACCTTTTTCCTAACCCTTCTACCAAAAATATTTATCCCTCAAACGCCTTTAGATTTTCGGCCAATTAGCTTGAGTAACTCTATCTACAAAATAGTTTTCAAAATCATTGCTAATCGGCTTAATCCACCCATAAACAAGATAATATCTCTGAACCAATCCGCCTTCCTTTCCGGTAAGCAAATTACCGATAATATAGTAATTGTCCATGAACTCCTTCATTCCATTAAATAATTAAAAATCAAAAAAGGCTTTTTAGCCTTAAATCTGGATTTATCGAAAGCTTTTGATCGTGTAGAATGACCTTTTATCGCACAAGCCCTTATTTCGTTTGGATTCAATGAGTCTTGGGTGCGTCTCATCATGCAATGTATCACTACAACATCCTTCTCAATCCTTCTAACTGGTTTTCCAAGATCCAACTTCTCTACCTTGAGAGAGCATAAACAAGGTGACCCTCTCTTCCTATATTTATTTCTTATACGCACAAAAATCCTTTCCAGGCTTCTTTTTAAAGAAATATCTGGGGAAAAAAAACGGGTATAAAAATTAACAACCAAGCTCACACTATAACCCACCTTTTTTTTGCGGATGATTGTTTCCTTTTCACTCGAGCGGACATGGGAAAAGCCAAAAATCTCCTGAAAATCTATACAAGTTTCGGAGACATCTTGGGTCAAATGGCTAATCTTCAAAAATATAGGATTTACTTCATCCCCCAAATCCATCACAAACAGGGCACAATAATAGATGAAATCTTAAAAGTCCCGCTAGTGGCTAAAAATGGTTGTTATTTAGAAGCTCTGTTTCTTGTCGATAGAAACCGAAAAAAAAATTTGAACCACTCCTTCAAAAATATTATTCCTTTCCCAAGTTACACGAATCGTCTTAATTGAATCCATTTTACAATCTTACCCCACTTACTAAATGCAGTTTCTTGCTCTCCAAAATCCATTATAGATCAACTCGAACGGATTCGACGAGATTTCTGGTGGATTAAAGACAAATCAAAGGGAAGAGGGAGATACTTAAAATCTTGGTCGAGTATGTGTAAACCAAAGTCGCAGGGAGGTCTGAGAATTAAAAATCCTCACCAATTTAATATAGTTCTTCTAACTAAACTTGGAAGACTTCTTATTCTGGAACCAAATCATTTTTGGGTCCATCTTTTGAAAGCGAAATACTTTCCTAATTCCCATCTTTTCTTTCGGACGAAAAAAATCCAATTTATCATGGAAATGGATAAGTATAAAAAAAGTCCTAGCACTCATTAAAGATAATTATATATGACAAATCAGGGACGGGAACTCTACCCAAATATAGGGAGATGATTGGATTCCTAATTCGACCATCAATCCAAAACCACTTTATAGGGAAGAACCAGTTCCCCTTATGGTCAGTGGATTAATTTCCCACCAGAAGGAGACTGGAAAATTTCCAAGCTAGATGATCTATTTTCCGCAGGAATAAAAACAAAAATCTTATCCCTTTCCTCATTGATCAATAGATCATATACAATTAGATAGAAACATCATGATTTTGATTCTTTATCGGTCAATTTTTTTTATAACTTCTTAGCTACTCGGTGTCAAACAAAAATATAGATTTCATTTGGAAAAAAAACTGGAGAATCCCGGTTATTCTGGGAATTAGACTATTTTTATGGAAACTAGTTCACAAGGCTCTTCCGACCTCTAGCCGGTTGTCTACTCATGTTTCGACAATTTCTTTGGAATGTTCCTTATGTAATTCCCAAAACCTGGAGACGGAAAAAAAACATATTCCTAAAATACCTTTACACAAGAGCAATTTGATTCTCCTTTTCTAGCCTCTGTGACAGTTGTCTCTTCCTCAAGTTCCATCAGTGAATGGATTGTTAATTGGATATCTTCTCCAACATAATCCTCCATCTCCAATAAAATTGCTACGATCTTGTGGTTTATCTGAAAACACAAATGTTTAGTGATATTTGAAAAAATATTTCATAACCCCAACTTATTGATTGATCAAATTATAAACCAAATGCAAGCTTCAATCACCATTGCATCCCCTCCGAAACCTAAGACCCGAGTCTCGAAAACAACTAAACCCTCTTGGTCTACCTGAGATACAAACTGTATCATCTCGAGGCGGGGTCAAGTTGCGCGTCTTCAACTTTACATGCAGAAGCGAAATCGTTGTGGATTACAAGCAACTGGCTAAACAATAATATTCTTTCAAGTGTCACCATAACAATGGACCGCAAACAACTAGCAGATATCGTCAACAACAAAAGCCCAAAAACTCTTAGGCAAGCTAAAAATACAATCAATAAGACTATATCGATTATGGGAAATCTTCCACAAATACAGGTAAAATTCAACATGAAACACAACACAATAACAAACTCTATGACAAAAACAACAAGGATTGAAAGTCTCCAACACATTTCAACTCATCTTCTACAACAGATCCACAAGTCAACTATTTTATATAATGTGTTTACAAAGTAAAAAATTGATAACCTGTTGTATTGTATTGTTTAATGTAATAATTCTAACATTTCCATAAAAACAAATCCAATTTGTGCAACAATTGATGCCACAAATAAGTCATATAGCTATATGCATGAATTTTAATGCATGGTAGTTTTGTTTGTCGCGTTTGCATCTCCTATTAGAGGTGCCTTCATACAATCTATCCCAATCAATCAAACACTAGGTTGCACAGATAGGCCTAGAAAGATGTCGTAACCGTATTAGTCACGTAACATGACAAGACACGCGTCTGACACTTACTCAACACACGATGGAAATGCCACATCACATGTCGTGTAAAGTACGACATTGACCACTTTGCGGACACTAATTGGAACGCTATAAATGATTTATATTGTTTGGAAAAATATGCTAAATATGATGTTAATTGATTCTCTTTTTTGTCAAGTCCAAGCATAATTCGTGAAAAACTTCATCATTATTAATTTTATTAGTTAATAGTCAAATATATAAAAATAAGAACAATTATTTTATTGCCTAGATTGTTATAAAATCTCATTTTAATGGTGTGTTAATACATATATAACGTTTCTGTGATCCCTTTCTTTTTAAATTTGACGTGTTCCTGTAATTGTCAATTGTGTATCCCTTTCTTTTTTAAATTTGACGTGTTCCTGTAATTGTCAATTGTGTGTAATTGTCAATTGTGTATCCCTTTCTTTTTTAAATTTGACGTGTTCCTGTAATTGTCAATTTTGTTGTATCGTAACTGTCTTCAGTGTTCGTGTCCGTGCAACATAAGATCAAACATTATAATAACATTAGTCTAATATATTTCAAATATTCTTTACGGACTGCCTAGTAAGGCTAATTACTATGGACGTTCAATTCAAGATTCAACTTGTGATGGACTGAATTTTTTTTGCTTATATTAGGTAGGGTTTCGATCCATTAGGCCAGCTCCAACTTCCCGATACGCCACTCGAGAACCGAACTTTTAAATTTTTCGAACCAATTCGATTTTTCCAAGCAAATGTTCATCGATTTATTTCAAATTACTTTATAAGCATGTAGCCGAACTTTTATATTTCAAGGGTTATCGAATCCCACATATGATTCCTATCGTTTTGTTGTGAAGATACAATATCTCCTGCCAGCCTACCGTGTCGCACGGTTTTCCACTCGTGAGTGGAATCCTGATAACGCACACCGTGCCGCACGGGTGAAGGGGTGATCAACCCAATTCCAAGGGTAATGGGTTACCAACCACCGTTCCGAACGGATTTTCTGGCAGACTCACAGAACTAGGTCAAGCTCAACCGACTATCTCTTCAAATGATATGAACTACTCAAAAGAGTTAGTAATCATTTCTAGATGGATGGTATGAACTGCCACTATAAACAATAACCATCCATTCTCAGATGATATGAATTATGGTAATAATCATCTCTATCACATGTATCAGACAGATGATATGAATTACCTAGTATGGTAATAATCATCTCTTACCGCACGTTTTGTACATTTATCAGATGATATGAATTACCTTGGATGGTAATAATCATCTCTCACTAAGTAGTATGAACAACCAGTAATTGGACTGCAACTACCTCGAGAAGATTGCAATCATCTCCAAATAAATGGTATGAACTGCCGCGCAACAACCAACACTTTTAGATGATATGAACAATCTCGTGCTGAACCGCAGAACGGCTGCCTACTGATGTGATAAAATATAGTGGTAAAAAGAGGTTCGATTCTCAGACTT
>JAJJMC010008698.1:732308-849749 GCA_023531435.1 Papaver californicum | reverse complement strand
TGTAGTCTTATTAGGCGGTCTGTTAAGAATCATTGAATATCTCTAGTTCTCACCTATGAAGCACGAATACTTCAAAATTGGTGACGTATTCGTATCGGCGACGTATCAATATGATACTTGGGGATACCTAGGGACACGTATCGGATACTCCATTTAAAATTTTCTTTTTTTAATAACGAAAAGGGAAGGGATACTTGAGGATACCTATGTGATTTTCTAGGAGGGGACACTTTCGATAATTTGACATATATTTTTATATACAAAATCTATATATTTAAAGTTTATATACAAAATATATATGTATTTATAGATGTTTGTAATTATCAATGATGGAAAATATACAAAATTTATATTTGAGGACGATAGTTTTTTTTTTATATTTTAATTATGGGCCAATTTAGAGTTTGATACCTAAAAAAACATTGATTCTCATTGACTAAGTTAAGTCTTGATTTTTGTTTAATAATTTATTAAAAAATTTAAATAAAATTTAAATATTATAAATTTAATATTATACTCTTTATATTATTAACATTTTCATAGCAATTGAGTTGGATCGGTCGGTGAGTCGAATCGGCTGGATTGAAAATCCGACAAAGTTCTCTTTGTTTTCTGGCTCTTTTCCGACCAATTTCAGGCAATTCTAATGGGTCCTTCCCTGCAAGATTTAACACTTTCATTCACAATCATTCAACCAACCACAAACTATCATCATTTATTCCATTTCAATTGATTCACGACATCACATTCAATCTTCAGTCACCATCCTCACTGTCTTTCCGGCCATAGTAAATCACCATCTCATAAACTGTCATTTGTTCTTAATTTTGAAACAAGACCAAAAACCCATCTCCAATCTCTAATTTTTCCCTTCTGCTGCTCAATCTCGAATCAGAGACAAACCCATCTCAACTCCATTTCTTGACTTCGATTCTCTCTTCTCTGTTTCCCTTGTTTCAATTCCACAAAAACCCATCTCAGATATCGAACCACTTCTTCCTTCACTGTCTTGATTTCTCTCTAATTTCTTCTTCAACCTCAACATCAAAAAAACGCTAACTCCATTTTCTGTCATCTTCAATTCTCGAGCTCAAGCTTCTCTTCTCCATTTATGAGCAACTACAACGAAATCACCTATCAATCCCTTATTCTTCTCCTATTTCTTCGATCTTCCATCTTCAAGACTCAATTACACTGTAACTCAAAAGATGAGATTTAATTTCGGTCGCTCCTTTTTTGTTGGTTTAGATTGAACCAAAAAATCAATAATTGAAATTGCTTCTTCGAATTTTGATATTTGATTTTAACTTCCATTACTGATTTTGAGGCTTTCAATCTAAATACTCTTCTAATTAGAGGTTTCTGAAAATAGTTGAAGAAAATAGCAGTAGAAGTAATGGTTATGCAAGTGATTTTTATATAAAAAAAAAGAACGGATTTAGGGTTTCAAATTGTGGTGGTGCTGTTCTTCGGTCACACCACCAGAGTCAAAATCCAAATCTATCACATACTCATCATTTTCAATCAAACAGATTTGAGTATTAAGAAAACCCACTACTCAAATTTCAGATGAACACCTTCCTCCACTGTTCTCTCTTGAGCTCGACTGCAACCACAATCAAACTCAGATCCTCTTTATTCATTGCCATCAAGGATAGTGGAACCCTTATCTCTTCTAATCTTGAAATCAACTCTCAATTATTCATCTCAAAACCCCCTTTAATTCACGACCCTCTCTATCCGTTTTCTTCCATCAAGAATATTTCTCTTCATGAAGTTCTGAATCTCAAACTATCGGCTAGGAACTGAGTTCTTCTCCCTTATTCATTCTGGAAAATAGAGGCGGAAGTAGAAGATAGAAGAAGAGAAAGATGTAGGTTAATAACTATTAATTAGATCTGGACCATATGTTGAATTAGTTTATTAAAGTCGTTGGATCTATGTAATTGTTAGCAAATAGGGTATGATAGTAAACTTCTTTAAAGTCAAGAGTTAACTTAGTCAATGCGGGTCGACGTTTTTTCCAGGTGTCAAACTTTAAGTTATTCAAAAGTTAGACTAAATTTTAATATTGGACAAAATTTAAGTACTAAAAACTAATTAATTTTTTAATTGTTCTAATTTTTAAATATTATATATGAGATTTTCTATTTTTATGATTTTTTTACTAACATAAATTATTATTAATATAAAATATTTTTAATAAATATTTCTTTTGTATTTTTATTTTTTAAAAATTGACGAATTCCCGTATCAAATCGGTGCTTGATAGGTTCTCACTTCTCAGAGAGACAACGGACAGCCCTACCATTTCCACAAACAAAAACAGAAAAGGAAAGGAAAAACCTCTTTTCTTCTTCTTCTTCGTATATACAAAACTTAAAATACTCCGTCTCTCTCTTTCTCCACAGAATACATGCAAACGTTACTGCATTCGTCTTCGTTATGATGTTCTTCTAGCGGTGTTTGATTTTCCATAGCAGAGAAAGATAATTTTCCAGACTGGTAGGAATCTCCCCCACCCCCACAATGGAAGAAGGTACGGATTAGAATTCTTCTTACTATTGTTTTCCGATTAGAATTTTTGATTTCTGGGCTGAATTTGTAAGGACTTGTAAATTTATTGAAATTCTTCGTACCTAATTTCAATAATAGGTAAATCGAAATGTTTCATGTTTTTTTTTCTTTCTTTTTAATCTGCATATATTTAGTGATTCTTATTATTTTGTTTGGTATCATGTCTAAGAACTGCTCCTGTTTATGAATATCATGAAAGTTTGGCCTGATTGTTTATTCATAATTGAGTGAAATCTAGTTTATTCTATTTGTTTTAAACTGTGTATTAGGGTTTGTTGGATTTTGGAATTCTTCCCCACCACATATAGGATACGTTATTCTATCTCTCATAATGTCTTGCCATAGTTAACTATTTTTTCCCCTTAATACCTAGTGAATTTATCATTTACTTTACAGGAAGTTTCAACCAATTAACAACATATAATCTTTTATTAGAAGATTATGTCAGGCAATAGGAAAAGCTTGGTTAATCTTGAGCGTTTGTTCATTGAGAGATAACAATCTTTGGTTCAACTATAGAGATATAGAAGAACAACGCACAATGCTAGCTTGAGTCGTAGTTGAATTTTGTTTTAAGAATCCATATATGGACTGCTTCTTACCTTTACCAACTTTGTCCTGTCTGTTACAACGTGGATGACCTTTTGATCCAATGTAATTCTAGCATGAACATGGTTTTTAAGAATGTGTATTAAGTGTTTCTTAACTTAATTTTCCCTTCCAGTCTGTTACGACATGGATGACCTTTTGAGAATGATAGAAGAAGCTCTTGAGCATCAATTTATGGAACTTAAATATTAGGTCATACTAAATGTAGGACCTTCTAGAGGATATAAGTAGCAAATGTAGGGTAACATCAAACCCAGGGGGATAAAGTTCCTGGTATTCTCAGTAATGAGTAACTGTGTCACTTTTAATAAAACATAGATGAAGTATCATTCTTCATCCGGTTCTTGTTTGTCTATTTCCGCTACGGAATCATTTTGACTCTTGTCTCGTACTATTATTGTCATTACACACTTTAGGTGTGATTTATTAATTGAGTTGGAATCTCATGAAAAATTCAGAACCTTGCGAGGTGCATCATGAAGAGGATAATGGCCTCCCTGAGAATAAACAAAAAAGGAGGTTCAAGACTCCAGCGCAGCTTGAAGCTTTGGAGAACTTTTATACAGGTAAAACTGTCCCCTTCTCATATCTTAATCTTCTCTGGATATTAATATGTTTCATACCCGAATGATTAAGAGAAACATATTCTTTTATTCCCTCAGAACATACATATCCCAATGAAAAAATGAAAGCAGATTTTGCAAAGAAGGTAGGATTATCAGAAAAGCAAGTCTCTGGATGGTTTTGTCATAGAAGATTGAAAGATAAAAGGCTATTGAAAGAAGCTTCTGCAAATGGAAAGCAAGATCTATCAAGTGGTGTTATACAGGATCGTGGCAGTGGGCTCAAGCAGGATTCCTGTAGTAGTAACAAACAAGGGAGTTATAGATATTACGACCTTAAAGAGGTTGAGAGTCGGAGATTTGATGGCCCAGACTATACACCTCCAGACCGTCCTTACAGCAAAATGGGTGTACGTACTACTGGAAATTATAGTACTGTGGAGAATACCTCTTCAGGAAGTAGCTCTACTTCACAAGAACGATTATTCCCTCACAAGGGAGGTCGGGGGACTTATGATATGGAAAATTTGAGGTATCCAAATCGGAGTAGCAACTCTATGTTGATTTCTGAAGGTGTAAAGAACAAGGGTAAAGCTCTGGTATCAGGATATTTACACTTGCGGGATGAGATTGAAAATGCTGCTATCATTTCCGTTAAGAAGCAACTGGGGAGGCTTTTCTGTGAAGATGGCCCACCTCTTGGAATAGAGTTTCAATCACTTCCTCCTGGTGCATTTGATTCTCCAGTTAGGAACCAAATCAATGGTAACACAAATCATTTGAGATTAGCACCTTATTTTTGTTGTGTTTGTTGATACTTTTCTAGGGATGACTACTTCGTGATGGCTCTAGTTTTGGTTTGACTACCTGGCTAGCAAGAGAGCTAAACTTAAATTTTATACATGTTTATTTATTAAATTTCTCCTCCAGCGTTGTCCTCCCAGTTTTTTAACAACTTTCTTAATCCTGAAAATAGCTTAACAACATAAAGGTGCAGATTATTAAGCTTTGATCATATGGATTTATATATAAAAAAATGTAGCTGTAATACTAGAAAACCTTGAGTAATTGCCGAACCCGCAGTAAGGGCCTTGCGGTGACCACATGTTATCATGGTATGCTAGGGTAAATTTGAGATGTTTCATCCTTGAAGGGTTCAATTAGAGGCATTGCTAGGTATCACACACACCACCCATCATGGAAGAAGTCTCTCTCATTACATTTTCTCATTTCCCTTTACAGCTTTTGATCATCTATGTAGATTCATGTGACCGTGTTATCATTATTCATCAAGAAAGAGAAGAAGTTCTCTTTCCCTACATTTGCTTCTCCCTTGACAACTTTTGATCATTTATCAAGATTCAGGTGCTAACCCAGGTTATAAGTCAGAAGCTAAAGATGTAATTGTAGAGTTAGATACCCTCTGCTTTTCGGTGTTTCAATGGTGTCTGTGAATTGCAAGTTTGCATCCTCTTTGTGGTTTTGATGAATTGACTTTGCTTATAATCATCGTTCCTCTTGATTCCATATGAAATCCTGATTTTCTTATTACTGAATATGCAATCCTTGCTTAAACTTTAGCTGAATAGATTTCATGGACTTTAGCCTTTGTTTTGAATAAATTTTGGCAGATACACACCAGATGGCTGATCCCATCCGACAGAACTCTCATGGTATCTCTAAAGGCCGTAAGGAATCCCGTATTGAGACAGTAAGTGTGCCTTTCTGCTTAAATCCTTGAAAAGTGAATTTGAAACTCAACAAGGATCACTGCTTGAAAAAAGTTTAAATTTCAAAGTGGTGCACTTAGATAAGTTAAGTGTTTCTGGTCATATATACGCTGAAGTCCACTTGAGTTAAATATATCTATCAATGGTGCTCCCATATCCAATTGGAGAAAATGTAGATGAGATCCTAAGGTTTCTCTGCTCAAAAGATAGAATAAGAGTTTAACTAAGATTCTGGTTAGAAGTCCCCTGTGCTGCTGTGCAGATTTACTGGTTTTACTGAATTTTAACAATCAAACTAACATTTGGTGATTGAAATGACTTCTTTTTAAAGGTCTTGATGGAAGAGAAGTGTTCTTTTTATTTGAGGTAGAAACAGATATTGAAAGTTAATATTCTTATGAATAAAAGTAGATTTCTCACCTGGTCCAGGAGAACAATTGACTGAAGTCCCGCCAACCACAGACCTTCCACAAACCGTGGTCAATCTTCCTGCTGTAACCAACATCTATTTTTTATTTTTTACAAAACCCTCTATGTGAACATGTTATCTCGGGAGTTTGGGTCCTATCTGTGGAGTAAGTTTTTATATTGGACCATATGCATTTGTATTGTAATAGTTGAGAGAATATCAGCTGGATCTACTACTTCTGGATGGTAGATGCGTAGGATTTTAATATAGGTTACAATTTGTTGTCTGTTAGCATTAGTCAGTAGCAATAGAAACAGGAGCGTTAGAACTTAGTAACTAACTATAAGCACTCTAGGGTTTCCAGGATCATTCCTTGGAAAGAAGATGATGGGAATCACTTGTTGCAGGAGAAGAAATTTCTGCATTACAACTCAGCCTTCTTGAAATCATCCTAACAAATTAACAATCATGAGGATCAAGTAAAATAGTCATTCCTATATTTCCATACTAACTTTGAGATAAATGTTATCCAGGATTGGGCTTACAACCAACAGCCATCTAAAGCTTATCTTATTTGAATTATTTCTCTATATTATTTACAGTTAGTATGGTGCTTCTGACTTCTAAGTAGGATTTTTTTTGGGGAGAAATTAGTCAAGACATAAACCCAAAATCAGATGGTATGAGTAACCCGGCCATTTGAAAGACCTAGGAATTGCAGATTTCATATTAGAGAAAAAGATGGTATGTGGTTCACTGACCAATTCACATCCCCATAGTCACTCAACTCGAGAGTATTGGAGAAAGAGGACTTCACAATTGGTAAGATGAAAAGAGAAATTTTCTGAATGAAAACATATGCTAAAGTCTTTACTTACCAGATGGTATCTTTTAGACTTTTAGTCTCCATCACCTCACAGCTGATTTTTCTTTCTCAAAGTCTTTTCTAATTTTGAGCTGTTTTTGGAAATCCAATTTTTTTAGGCGCTGCAACTAATTTTTTTTTGTGACCCAAGTTTTTATGGAATCTGGACATGGTATTTATCTTAGGAGAACTCTTAGTCATATACTATCAGTAGCTTGCTCAACAATTTGATGTGTAATATGTTAAGAGAGGTCTCTTGGTATTAACAATCTTTCTGTGAGCCACACAATTCTGTTGTCAGTAATATCTCCTTCATTCATCATCTTGCTTAAATATTATCATTCGAGAAAGTCTGAATTATCTGTCTGTTCGGTTGTTTGGTCACCAATTTGATGCGTTAGCGATGTCTCTTGGCATTAGTAATATATCTACGAGCCACACAATCATGTTATCAGTATTATCTCCTTTAATATCATCTTGCTTTCAAAGTAAGACTTCTCTTAACACATTATGTTTTAACTTAAGTGTCTGTTTTTATGTACCTCCAGAGATACCCAAGGTACCATCACGAGACATATCCGCAGGTTTCCTATCCTGATGGGGAACATATCCAACATACCAAGTCAGAATATGTTCGTAGGGAGCGCACTACCTATCCATCCTTGGGAAACTCTTTTTTTAACAGTGACAGGAAACATGCCCCTGAAGGTAATCCATCCATGGATGACAATATGCGTGAAAGTTCCGAGGACGGACCACCTATGATCAACAGCAAGAACAATTTCAGGAGATCGAAATATGGGGTAGAAGGGATGGTATCACATAACAATGGAAATCCTCATCTTCGTCCATCACTGAGCAAGTTTAATAGTGGCGAACCATCAGATCTTCAGCTTCATAAGTACGATTATCCTAGGGCTCGTATGCCCAAGAGGAAGGAATACTTGGAACCTAAGCCCTTGAATTTGGTTAATCAGCATAAAGAGGCTTTTGATTCAATGGATGGTGTAAGCTGAAATTTCTTCTCTTATGTTGTGTATTTGAAACTGCATCTGATCCGATGATAAATCTGGTACTTAAGATGGGATCATTTGTTTTACCTGCTTGTAGGAAGAAAACACTCACAGAGATTGGAGAATGAAAGGTTATGGGAATCCCGTGAGAGCAAAGAAGAGCCTAAAAAATGACATGAAAGTGAGTTTCTACTTGTGCTTAATGTTTTGAAGAGCAATTTTTTTTATAATTTTTTTGAAACATAGAATATTTTTGTCTTTTATCCATCTTTTCTTACACTTTCTTTTCCTGTGAAGGTGGGGAGGAGGGTGCGAGCTGATTTTCCTTCACGAGCACCAGGATCCAATGAATTGTTGCCGTGTAGAAACCGGACCAAAGAGTTAGTCTCACAACTAAAGACCTTGCACTTTTTTTTAATCATAGCTCATTTTTATGCTTATTTTCTATTATGTTCACTTGATTCGCTGACATTTAACTGCCTGCACATGGGGATGGTTTTAAAAATCGTGAGATGTTTATGCTTCGCCATGTACTGCTCCCAAAAAAGCGTTATTTTGTTGGTAAATGTCAAAAGTTCTCTAAAATAATGACCCTTAGGGAGCATTCATTTCAAAATTATCTCAATATATAGGTTTGGGGGGAAGCCCTGAATTATTATTAGCCTTCAGAAGAAGGGAGAAAATGAGAAGGTGCTTTTGACTGCAAAACCGGATACTCTTGTATGGAAGTTCAGTCATTATTGTCTAAGAGTGTTTATTGTAGCAGCAGAAGTTAATGTGAAGAGTAATGAGCCATTAAACCTTAAAAACAAATTACAATATAACATCACATGATGAATTGATTCTACATACTTCTAAGCTGTTCTGTTTCTTTATAATTTGTGGCGGTCAAGGCGAAGCGCTAGAAGGGAGGCCACCTCGTCTCGCAAAATGCTTATTAAAACCTTTATCATTTCTTAGTTTGACATACTAGGTGGTCGCTTGAACCATTTATAGGATTTACACCTCAATTCTTTTCACAGTTCCGAATTTAAACTATATGTTTTCTGAGACTGATAAAATATGTCAACATGAGGAGGAAGAACTTAACAGATAAACTGTTTTATACTAATAAAATACCAGTTATCAGGTATTTTTAAATTACATGTATTTAAGTATTCAAGTTTTGTCAGAAAAATGCCTAGGCGTGCATCCATGAGGCGGGCAGCTTACAGACGAATAGAAATATTCTCGAAATCCCTGACTAAATTGGTACATCATTTAAAGTGATGCCACTTGTAGAATTTTAATCTCCCTAGGATCATAAGATGTTTCTTTATATGTATATGCTTCCCAACTTCCTAAAACAGCACTGTTTGATCATCTAGGAACATCGGAGATATGCAAACCAGTTTTTACAAGGATGGCGCTGCAGAAACTAGTTCATCCATGGACTGAACTGGCAAATGGTCAGATTGATAAATTCCTTGTACTCTCACTCTATATGTATATATATTATCATGTGAGAGTTGAAGAGAGATGAAATGCTGCCGACTCGGATCAGTTATGAAGGATACGAATTTTGATAGTTCTCTAGACCATATTCGAGGAAACTAAATCGTTTGTTAGTGTTTGGTTATTCTCTTCTTGTGGAAGAGTCTCCGACTTCGACACTTCAGCTACCTGGGAATCTAAATCACCGTCATGGGAAAAGGTTATTGCACGTTGCAGGTTACAATATCCGACACTATTATTCCTGTTTTTTTAACGTCTGCACTTCATGTATATAGCTGTGTAGTTAGTTTAACTTCAGTATCAGTGAAACCTCGTGTAAGTTTAGAGCTTAACATAACTATTTGATTTCTTATGTAAATCTTAACCACAAGCTTCTGGACAGAAACGATGCAGGTGAAATAAATCTATTTCGGATGCATCTGTTGGGTTGACCAGACATATCAATGTTGTAAGGCGTTCTTGTCTGATTGTGTTTTTTATCTTAGTTAAATTTTATTTCTTTTGATCTTGTAGGAATTGTGTTGATCATTTTGCTTTCTAGATGAACTTTTCTAGCTAGTTGTGGATGCACTTTTTGCTTGCACCTTATTTCTTTTACATGTTATGACGCTCTATTTTTATGTGATGATAATGCAAAATTAAGATGCAGATAATGTATATCACATTCATAATAACAACTTTCAGTTCATTGATTCTCTTCAATTTTGTCATGTATTACATGACAATAACTCCTGTATCCACCCAGAACTAAATCAGAAAGAATAACAACAAAAAAATGTACTATCTGTTATTATTATTATTATTGTTTTTTTTTTTTTTTTGCAATAACAAGAATAACATTCGGTTAAAGTGACAGCAAGAGCCTTGCAGCTTCCCAGTTTTTGACATGGCTGCAACTGCAATAATAGTTATGGTCTCATGTTTCAAAGAAATTGAACCGTGCTTATGGTCTAGGCACTTTTGGTGCTTGCCACTCGTGAGGTCACACTAATCACCTGATGCTTATTCCCAGATGCCGTCATTGCTTCTTCTCTGGGAAAAGAAGTTTATGACCCGTGGGCCTTCTACCTCGACGCGGTATTGCTCCGTCTTTCACCCATTGTTGGATAACTAAAAACGGTCATGGCTCATGCTAAAAGTGAGTTCACTTGGGGTGAATGATATAAATCAACTGCGGAAAACCAGCCAAACAGCCAATAGGCATGGCGTGTTTTCCTGTAATATTTGCGTCTCTTGGTACCTTGTTGGCCTGTACCACACCATCTTTCCACCTTGAATCTAGCAAATCGTTCACTCTGTCCTTTGCGGGAATTACCTTTGGTTTTGACGGATGTTTCATCAATGAAAGATTGCATCTCAAACTCACGAGAGATGAGGGTTTCTGACTTACGGCATATGGTAAATAAATATTAATTTCGAATTTAATTTTTTTTTAAGAAAAGATCAATTATTTGAGGTTGTGGTTTTGAATCTTTTGATCACGTGCAGTAATAATAAATTTTCTATTACAACAGCAACGTTACACTAACATGCATATATGATTTGTGTCAAAACAAAAACAAAAAGACAAAACAAAAAACATGCATATACGATCTAACATAATAAATAGCATATACGGTTAACTGATTTCTTTTATAAAAAGGTTGACTAATAAAAACTCTTTATCACTATTCTTGCATACTTCGTGATGTACAGTAGCTCGGAAATAATTTAGCTTCTTTGTAAAGATAAACGGGTTTTATTACGTCATAAGTAGAAGAGAGATATAAGGGTTCCAAATTTGATTGAGGGGTTCCTCTAATAAGATAAAATAGGGACATTATGAAGTAAAATACAAAAATCCCTTATCCATAATATTTTCACAATACCCAAACCACCCATCATTAATAATCTTAATTACATTAATTAGTTAAGATTAATTTAAACTAATCATGTTTAATTAAACATAATCTTTTACCTAATCAAATGATTTGATTTTTTTTTTTTTTTTGAATTTGTGTTTTGTGGAAAGAAAAACTTGATGAAATTTAAGAAAATTTTGTCGTTTTTTTTCTAAACCCTAGATTTTGATTCAATCAACCATAGTAGCATTTAGATACCTCTAGATTAAACTCTTGATCTTTTTATGGCTCAAATTAGATGAAATCACGATTTGAAAGTTTGATTTTTTGTGATTCAGAGAAAGTTACGGTTGGGTTTCATGTCGAACCCAACCGTAACACCAAGAACATCCAGACTTACGGTTGGGTCTTGTTGAAAACCCAACCGTAAGTGGAAGAAAATGAAGAACACCATTTCAACACAGAGTTACGGTTGGGTTCTGCCTTAAAACCCAACCGTAACTCATCCTTTTGAGCATTGGTTTTTGAGGTCAAATTTGAGTGTTAAAATCAAAATTTTGAAATTATTCAATCATTTTAACTAGATTCAAGGTAAATAGGGTCATTCAAACAAAGAAAAACCGAAAAACACAAAAATTAGACAATCTAATTTTGAGTTCACAGTAGAATTTACGGTTGGGTTTTGGATTATAACCCAACCGTAACTAATTCTGTTAGCTTTAGTGCATGTTTCATCATATAGTTAAGGGTGGGTTTTGCCTTGAAACCCAACTGTAACTAATCTTCAAACCCCAATTGTAAAATTAGATAAATATACTTTGAGATTTTTTTTCATTTCTATCTTGTAGAGAATTCAAAGACGGAGCTAACCCAAAAAAAAATGAGGTCAATCGGACATCGTATGAAGGAGTTATGATCAAAACGGTGACATTTTTATTTGTATCCAGGAAGAATTACGTTTGGGTTGGGCCAATAAACCCAACCGTAACTCTGAGCATTTTGGGCCTCCAAGAGGCCAGAGTTACGGTTGGGTTTATTGGCCCAACCCAACCGTAATTCTTCCTGGATACAAATAAAAATGTCACCGTTTTGATCATAACTCCTTCATACGATGTCCGATTGACCTCATTTTTTTTGGGTTAGATCCGTCTTTCAATTCTCTACAAGATAGAAATGAAAAAAATCTCAAAATATATTTATCTAATTTTACAATTGGGGTTTGAAGATTAGTTATGGTTGGGTTTGGTTGAAAACCTAACCTTAAATTTTAATTGAATCTTCATCTCCTACATTTGAAGTTACGGTTGGGTTTGTTTAATAACCCAACCGTAATATGAAGAACAAATTAGTTACGGTTGGGTTTGGTTGAAAACCCAACCGTAAATCTGGGCAAAAATGGTGTTCTTCGGTGTTCTTGGTGTTACGGTTGGGTTCGACATGAAACCCGACCGTAAGTTTCTCTGAACAACAAAAAATCAATCTTTCAAATCGTGATATCATCAAATTAGTTAGTGTAATTTAGTTTTATCGGAATTGTCATCACTACTACTTTCTACACGTTTATTAGTATTCTTCATCACGAAATTGGGAGTTTAATCGGCGATAAAATTTTGATTCGATGGAGAAATTTGATTAAAATGGAGAAGGAGAAGATATGGAGGAGATGGAAAGATTTTAATTAAAGGACAAATTTGTATTTTTTTTATTGGATAAAGGGTAAAATGGACATTTAATTTTACCCCTAGGACATCCCTTAACGAAAAATTGGGTCACCTCGCCTCATAGAGGAGCCCCTCTATTGATATTGGAGCCCCTATATCTCCCTTCTATAAGTAGGGGCGGGAGCCAGGTTTTGGAGGAAAGGAGCGTAAACGTTATTGGTAAGTTAGATAAGGGGGTAAAAAGGTTATGACAAAAAAGACCAAAAATAACAATAAATTGAGTTTGGGGGATAGCTGGCTTCGCCCTGCTTACAATTGTTTCAATGGTCAAGGCATATGACCGTAAGCGTACATTAACTTGTTTTTCTATTTATTATTTTTTTTCTATTTCGTTTTACGTTGTCAAACTATATTGTTTTTACATTAGTGTTAGTATATTTTTCCTTTTAATAAACAAAAAAAAAATCATATAAAAAAGAGATTTTTAAAAAAAAAAACTCATTAGTTTTCGCTTTGTGTTTTTTCGTGTAATTTTATTGCCCACCAAGACACTTTGTAAATTATATCCCCAAAAATATCTTTATATGTTAAATGCACCGGCTGGAATTCGTGTGGACTTGTTAATCTTTGTGAGATCACGATTGGTGTATTCGTTGATAGCTTCCTGGACCGTAACAATCTCACTTTAACTACTGACTAGTATTTTCTTTAATCGGCTATGGGGCCCCTCTGCCACACTTGTCGCTTCATTCTTGAAGTGTTTATATGTATAGGTCCATGCATACATAAACTTATCCTTATGTGGTCGCAACCATTGTGTTTTGCATAGTTCACTGCTTTGGAGTAATCCTTGTTCCAATCATCCTCAAACTTTCTCAAGTTACATTCATAATCTTCCTTCCCAAGCTTTTTGAAAACGATACCATTTTACTCATTCCCCAGCGTGCTTTTCTCTTTTTCCCTCGGTTAGTTTATTAAGACGTACATCCTTTTTCTTCGACCTCTTGACACCTTTCTTTGGTTTTGGAACTTGGATATGATGCCTGCAATTAGTTTTGATGTTGCATTGTACGTGCCACGTACAAAGGAAATTTTGAGCTTCCGGAAAAGCTACCTTAATGATATTCATTAAGGCTTGGTCGTTATCGGTTACTAGAACCCTTGGAGTTTGGTCCCATGATAAATCAACTTCAATGTTTACAACATCCAAATGTAACTTACATCTTCTCATGATCCATAAATCCCCACGCCATCGAAAATGTTTTCTTGTCCGAAGTGTGACAAACAATGTTCAACAACGACATGTTATACTTGTTTGTAGTATAAATATAATCCATCAACAAAATTTGATGGAAGCATTGAACCAATTGGATCATCTTCGAATGCTCCAAAAATATATGAATCACTTTTTAATTCCTTTCTTCGGTTTTCAATATGTAGTTGTGTTGCTCGACTAACCACTCTGATTTTTGCATAACCAATCTACCTTCCCACTTCGTCCTTTTGAGCGTAGCTATGGCCGAGTTAATTGTAGACAACAAAGACAAGTTGTCGGGGTCGTTTGTCTTTATACTAGTGAGGATTTCACTTGGAAACCATTACGTGCCCAATAAGACTTTCAGATCCTCGTGTTTATGACGACAATTGAAAACTCTAAACATTTTCCACTTTATCGTCGGGTTTATGGAATCTTAAATGAGCATCCATACTTCTTTGTATTATCCTTGTAGTTCCTCTCCGTCTTTTTTACATACTTACAATCCTTTTCCGAGTGGCTCTCATACTTGCCACTTCTTTGGAAAACCATTTTAAATTTCCTAGGCTTTACTTGATTGTTCTAAACGACTATGCACATCTTCTATTTTGCCTTGTTTATAAGCCATTCATTTTCCTCCGCCTTAGTTTCAAATCTCTAAATCCGCATCTACTTTTTTTTATAAGACTAATCAAATAACATAAATTCTTAGAACAAGACAAGAGTAGGTAAGTAGGATACTAAATCGTTAGCTATAGTATAGGGAAGTATCAGGCGCCTCATATGAAACAGGAGCAACCCCTACAATGATTTATATACAATAACAACATGTCAACCCAAAAAGTAAAAAAAAAACATAATTAGTGGCACGGGTTTCCAAATATCTACCAATTAATACAATCGGTAGGAAATTTAAAACCACAAACAACCGATTATAACCAACACACAAGACAAGTTTTCTGGAAAAAACAACTATCACAATCGGTGAAGGTTTCAGATTATTATCAATTGTAATAAAATAAAATCCAAATATTCCGATTAAAACCTAAAACTAGTCATGGTTTTTGGATACGAAAATCAGTAGATAAGATTAGTTCATTCCTACCGATTATACTACTTGAAAAATATTCAAAATATATAAAGTGGAAATTTTGAACATTCGGGGCTACTTTCATAATTGATAGGTATGAAACTTGACTAACCTACCGATTATACGACATCAAAGTTTTAAAACTTTCAAAGTTGTGAATTTTTTAAATTTAGGGCTACTATCGTAATCGGCGGATATCTATCTTGACTAAACTACCGATTGTACGAATTAAAAAAATTTGAAATTGGAAAAGATAAGATTTTTAATCGGTAGTCTAGAAACTTGAAGAAACTACCGATTATGCGGTGAAATAAGAACATGAGTGTATAATCGACATATATTTGAGAGTGCACTGCATTAAATGCATTCGAAAATGGAGTTTTTTTTTATGAATTATCCCATACAATGTGGGTATTTGAGTTTATTAACACAATACTTGTTTCTTTGATGCATTATTATATTTATTTAGGTGTGATTCTTCATTTTCTTCCAAAAAATTATCATCTAGGGTTTCACCATAAAATTTTGGATCATCTTACATATACCCCAAATCGTCATCTCTACTAGTCGTTTGGGTAACACGATCTTCTTTACGAGATGAAGATATGACTACTTCTTCATACTCATCCATTTTTATTACCAAAATCACCAAAACCTAGTTTTGTTTCAATGTTTCCCCGATTTTTTTTTCTAACACACTTTTTTTTTTATGAACAAGCAATTTTATTAAAATACCTTAGGTTAGTGATAGGCCTAAAATCCTGTGACAGCAATCGCACAACGTCTACAAAGTAGAAGCGGCAAGCACGGGTTTGTCCATGGAGATTGATTATAATATATTTAATTAATAACCTAATTATGTGCTAAAAATAAAGAAATTGTTTTTGGAATAATTTTATGAATTTAAATAAAATAACTAAACAAATTAATTGATCAACAAATACGAGAAAAATTTAGGGTTTCAGATTCCACTACTTTTGATGTTTGTAAAAATAATTAATCACTACTTAATTAATCACTCTTAAATTACTCAAAACCTTATTGAACCCAATCTCATGTTTTAGAAAATAATTTTAAAATCGTATTACGACTTATGTCGTTATGTAAAATTCTAATTTTCTTCGTTTATTAAATATCAATAGCCTAAACTATTCAGAACAATTGAAATGAAACAATTTAGAAGAGAAATTATGAGTCATTGAAAAACACAAATAATATAATAAATATGTCAAAGAAATAAAAGTATTAATTATTACATATCAAAAGATAACTTCCTCCTACACCCTGGAAAGAAAATTAGCTACTCATGGAGAAGAAAATAAAATAAAATTGTTTAAACATTGAGATTTATTAGTGTAGAAAGGGTTACAATTTTTTTTAATTTCTAGTCGTTTTAACGACTGATTCCAGGCGCTTTAAAATAAAACACATACTTTCTTTCTAGTTAAGATCAGAATTGTCGTTGAAGAGGATGAAGAAACAATTATCGTAGCTTTTATATTCAAAGGAAAAGATCACAGTTTCTACGACTTTTCTCAGATGTAATTTCTTCTTCTTCTTATCTCGAACTGATTTTTGCAGAAAGTTTTTAATTTTTTTTTTCTCAATTTGTGTTCGCTCACTAGGCTTTCTGACTTCCCTTTGATTCACCTCTCGACTTGTATTTATACCCAACAACACCGAAATCTCAATAACTTTTCCAAATCTTTGAATCATCAAGATAAAATCTTTTCTTTTAATTCTTGGGAATTTTCTTTCTCTTTTGATCTGATCATATCTTGATTCTGTTTCCTTCTCTCAACTCGAACATAATATCCTCTTCAATAGCTCCTATTTATACACCACATGCAAAAAATATTCTCTTTATTTTCTTTTAAGGAAGTTTCTTATTCACGTGTCTTGGTTGTTTAAAAATCCCCAAACTGTCTCTAGATTCAATAAGAACAAATCTTCACAAATATCTTCTCATAATCCTTGCGTAATTTCCAAATACAAAACCAAACTGTCGAGAATAATAACCTTCCCTTTTTAATGCACAACTAATTTCTTTCACGAGATTTCTTTTGGTTTTTCTGAGTGCCCTAATCTTGCAAAGATGGTAAGCATATTTGCTTGTTATAAAGCCAAAAATTCTCATAAAATACTCTCATCAGATCATAGCCGAGAAAGATAAGAAGTTTACAACCAATTTTTATTTTGAATTTGAAGAGTGGGTGCCTTTATCAATTTTGATGAGTGCCTCTATCAATTTTGATAGGTGCCTTTATCACTTTTTGAGCCACATTTTCCACACTTATTAATTCCCCAAAAATACCTAAAAAACATAGAAAATGATAACATTAGTACAAAATTTAAGATTTAACAATATACATTATCAGGATTAATATAGATAAATATGTGTCTATCAGTTTGAACAAAATTTTGATCTCTTGCAAAAAAAACATAAATGGCGGTTGGGAATTTTTTATATGATTTCGTACTAGTTTTATCTTCTCTCACTAGTTTATTGATAACATCTACTACTTGATTATTGCTTCTATCAAAACTCAAAAGATTGACTAAGATGTCTTATTTACTTGATGATATTTCTCTGATCCTAATGTGTTAAGGAAGAGTCACCAACAATATATATTTAGCATCTGCTTCAAGTTGAAGTTTATTAAGCTACAAAGTTTTCCCACACACTAAAGCTTCGCAAACATCCATACATTCAACTTCTTTAGGGCTTAAACATCTTTCTGTAAAAGATCCTCTGATCCCATCGCGTTGACCTGTGTGATCTCGCAAGACAAAACCAATACCAGCATTATTAGTATCATAGCAAAAAGAGGCATCAATGTTTATCTTAGTTATACCTAGTTCAGAGAGCTTCCATTCGCATATAGAGAGAACATTTATATCAATAGTTGCATTAACATTATCATGTTGATTGTTAGAATGCAAACATTGTGTCAAGTAATAATTGATTCTACAAGCAGAGTCAAAAGGGTTCAGAATTTTTCTTTGAAAGATAGATTCAACTATGTTTTTCTATATTATCCATGAACGGATCATAAGACAGTGAATCCACCTTTCTTCGTCAGCTGCATGATTATTCAATAACCAAGTGGTTGCCCATTGAGCAAATGAACTGCAATTTCTTTTAACATCATCAATATTAATTTTGATGCTCCTCTATACTGTCCTTGCGTGTTTGCAATCTAATAGAATATGTTCAATAGTCTCTTCAGCCCTTCCACAAGCACCAAAGTCAATATCAATGTTATATTTAAACCTAGGTAGTCGGTACCTAGTAGGAATTATTTTACTAATATATTACAAATAACTTGATCAGATGAGGTATCCTACAATTCCACAGTCGTTGCCAGACTTGGTATTGAACATTAGCTCCATTAACCTGAGCATCACCAATACTTGCTGGCAACACTTTGTAGGTACTTTTTATCGAGAATTTACCATTTTCCTTAGATGACATCCAGATGATGTGGTCCACTTTAGAAGTATCGATGAACATGTTTAGATTGCGAACATCAGTGGTACTATCAAAGAGATGATTAACCAGAGAAGCATTCCAATATCTGGAGTGAGATAAGAATAACTTATTCACCAATTTGAAATCCATGCAGTTTACAGAAACATGAGTAGGAGGATGATGGATTCCAACTATCCATTTATCATCCAAAATTTTAGTTTTTTGTCCATTCTTAACTTCCATGAAGTAATTGTCTTGAGCAATCTTCAAGCCTTCATGTATACCATTCCACACCCAAGAAATATGAAGAAATATTACAGTGAAGAATATCTTCAGTTTTGAAATTCTTTGGTTTAAGGACTTGGACCCAAAGTTGAGATGATTTTGTGCATAATCCCCAGGCCAACTTCTCAAGCATTGATAAGTTTAGTTTCTCCAAATCTCGAAAGCCTAATCCTCCTTGAACATTTGGTTTACAAAGCTTGTTCCATGCAAGCATATTAACACCTCTATTGGAGTTGTAACCCCATAAGAACCTTCTTTGAATAAAAGTGGGTTGGGCAGTGAGATTTTCAGGAAGAAAAAACGTTCCCATCTGATAAAAAAATATTGAGTTGAGCACATGTTTAACCATTGTTGATCTTCCAGCTTGAGTTATATTTAAAAAACCAACTAGGTAACCTTCGTTCAAAATTTTGATTTTTGACACTAAATGAATCTTGCCTGGAGTGACCTAAAATGAGAGGTGACCCTAAGCATTTTTCTTTAAAACTCATAGATTTGGCACCAAATATCTCAGTAGGAGTGGCAACTATTTCTGATTTAGTATGCTTCCTAAAATAAACATTATACATTTCAAAATTAATTACCTGGCCAGACTGGGAACTGAACTCTCGAATCAAATTTATAAGACTATTAACCAAAGAAAGAGTAGCTCGAGTGAAGATCAAGCAATCATCTGCAAAAAGTCGATGGTTAATGACTGAAAAATTACCAGCTGCCACTTTAATACCAATAATTGACTTATTTTGTTGAGCTTCAGAAAGTTGTCTGGATAAGAATTTCATCGCCAAAATGAATAAATAAGGTGATAAGGGGTCACCTTGCTTTATCCCCATGGGAGGATGAAATTCAATGCAAGGTGAACCATTTAACACTACTGATAAAGTGGTAGTACTAATACACTGATAAACCAAGTCGCACCAGGCATCAATGAAACCAAAATACTGAAGTACCTTAATTAGAAAGCTCCATTCTAACATATCGAAAGCCTTAGACATATCCAACTTCAGCACCGTTCAACCATTTTCTCCTTTTTTTTTTATTAAATGAATAATCTCTTGAGCAATGATGGTGTTGTCATCGATAAGCCTTCCTGAGACATACACTGCTTGATATGGAGAAATAATTTTCTCCATTAGTGGCATCATTCTATTAACTATAATCTTGGATTATATTTTGTACGAAGTATTACAGGGCCCTATATAGGCATATAATCCACAGTTGTAGTTGCTTTCTTCTTCTTAGGTATTAGAGATATATAAGTTTATTGATTTGTAGGATATGCCTTGTTTGAAAAAACCTTTGCACCATTAGATAAAAATCATTACCAATTAAATTCTACTGACTCTTATAGAAACCTGCTTAAAAGCCTTCCGGACCAGGAGCACTCCAGCTTTCCATGTTCTTTATTGTACTGTGTATTTCATGCATGTCTCGGCATTTTAACATGCCAGTATTGTCCTCAGCAGTGATGATGGTAGGGATGATATTAAAAGGACCTTCTTCTAGTACTGCATTAGTAGAAGTACTTATGTCCTTGAAATGAGCAGTAAGAAAATTGGCTGAATCCTCTATTATGTGAATCCATTGTCCATTATAATCTTGCAGAAAGTTAATGTTGTTCCTTGTTTTTTTCCGATTGGTTTAGTACGAAAATACTCTCTATTTCGAAAAACTAAAACTCTAATGATTTTCTAGCACACTAACCATATTATCTATAATCATAATTCACCAACATTGACGTTAATTAATCAAGATTATATTAGCCATTATAAAAATAAATGGATAAAAAGTTTTGATTTTATTTTATTACGTAATCCGAAATTAATTTAAGGCAACCCCTAAATTGACCAAATAATTTTCCTACCACTTCAGGTCATGAAACTGTTTAAAAAGTTTTTTTTTTTCTTGGAAAAAAAGAGGTACAGTAACTTCTACCAACTCGAATCGACCAGCACACACATATAGCAAGTGGTAAAAAAGGAGTTGATTTAACATTTTCAGTCAACCCATGCAGACGAATAAAGCAGGTTCTAGGGCAAAATTCATGGGCGCAAAACTCAATAGCCTAAATAATATGTAAACCAATTCCACTGCTTACCGGTAAAGAGGAAAAAGCCACAACTCCTCCCAGCTTTTCCAAAAAAGATTTTTCGTGACCACTATTTCCATCATAATACACACGTCACACGTGTTGTCTCAATCATGTGCCGGGGAAATCACACTTGTGGAAGAACAAAAAAAAGGTGATGCTAGTGGTGTTTAGGTAATTATCCTAAACTATGTACCTTTTTAATTTTGTTCATGTTACTTTCTAATTTTTCATTTTCTTTTAATATTCTGAGGTTCTTGGCTTAAGAGAAAAACAGGGTTTTATACCTTTATTGTTATTTTAATTAATAATTTTGACTGACTTCTCTCTCAATTGGATCGACCAGTGAAAGATCTCTCTCTCTAGAAATTCTTTGAGTTGTGTAAGTTTTCTCTGCAAAATTATTCTGAAATAAGCTCTGAAACTAATAATGATATCTGATCTTTTTAGTTATATTTCCCCTCGATTTCCGCACATCGGCTCCGATTTTCTCTCCAAAGACAGATAATCTCTCCTGATAAAAGTGAAGTCCTTTTTATTCATTTTTCACATACTTTGAGTGAGAACCTCTCTTCGAAAACCTAATAAGGTATTCTTTTATATCTCATTGGCATTTTCACTCTCTGGAAGATTTCAAAGGAGTTTTGTCTGCAACAAATAATTTGGTTGGAGTTGGATTTTCAGGATTCCGAGAGAAGTGTTTTTGTTAGTAGTTTTTGACTGATTAATTAGTGAGAGAGAGAGTAGATGGATTGACCGAGTATTTTGATGAATCAGTGATGATTGTTTCGATTTTTGATGATAATCTGGGAGTTTTTTTTAGTACATTTTTGGAATTTGGATGGATTTTGGAGTTGTTGGATGGGCGTATGAATGGCAGGGTTTTATTTTGAGTACGGTTAATGATTTGATTCAACTAGAGTGTAAGAAATTGTTAGGTAAAGTCATTTTCTGATGTCAAGAGCAGAGAGGATGACAACGGATCCTGCTAGGGCTGGTCCTGTAGAAAGAGACATTGGGCAGGTAATTAATTCCTTATATTCTTTAATTCTTTTGTTACTTTAATGTTAAGCTCGATTGAAAAGATTGATTAACCTGGTTTTTAATTTATCGGTCAAGGATTCAGACGTTTCTAGAGATATAGATGGACAACTTTTTGTTTGTAGTAATAAAATGTAGTCTTAAGTTTAAAATTCTCATAGATATGATGTCCTTAAGATAGAAGCTTGTTTTCATTAAGAATGGCTTATGTGAGCTAGTTTTAGGATGGAGAAAATGAGTGAAGGATATAGAAATGAGAGGATTAAACTACTGAAACAGTGATTTGATAATAATGTGTCCTAATTGTAGAGCTTAATGTATCTCTTTCACATCTTAGACATCAGATATTCATACAAATGATTACTATACAATTCAGAAACCTTGGAGAGTATTATTATGTATAACCATTCTCTTAAAAATCTGGAATATGTTTTGCCTTCTCATAACTTATAACATGCATCAAGCAAAGGAAATATGTCAGCCTATATTTTGTAGCCAAGTGCTTAAGTATCTTTTAGAGTTCATAGGAACAAGTTTAGCGAAACTTGTAGCTTCTATGTAATGTTGTTCTACTGTGTAAGAAGTCTTCTAATATCCAAGCAGCAATAGAGGTTGATCACAGTCGAATTAGGGATCATCTAACGAGTTTCATGCAAGAGAAGTGCTCCAGGTGATGACATTCTGACAAAAACACCAAAATCTGACACTCCAAATTAAGTGAGTTTTAAACAAAATCGAGATATACTTGGAATTTATGGTCAGAAATATAAAAAAAAGCACCAGGACTCGTACTAGACTTGCCTGATCTGTCAATAAGGGATCTAACCACCGGGGACTTTTCTCTTCTTTTTCCTCGATGATTTTGCTATAGAAACTTGTGGAGTTTTTTCTTTTTAATTTATCTTTTGTTCTTATGGTATTGCTTTTTTTTTCCTCGCCTACACAACCGTGGCAATAGGAAAATTATGATTCGAAGGTTGATTGTTTTTCTTATGTCATGACTTCACTAACTGAACTTACTGAGGATGTTCCTCTCAGCTGTAGGCGATATTAAGAAAATCCATAGTTTTGGACAATCACATAGCATCACTTGTCAAAAGAAAAGAACAATCGATGAGTTTGGTTTTCAAAACCCTTATTTCATAGTATTATTTGATTTAACATTTTCGCATCAGCGTGGCCTTTTCTATTATTTGTATTCATTTATTGTGAATTTCTTCTCATGCTTTTATTACTAAAACTTTGAATGAGTAGTATAAGCTAATATGACTTTTATTTAATTTATTGACTTGTTTGTTCCTTAGGCCATTACTGCTCTGAAAAAAGGAGCATATTTGCTCAAGTATGGACGTCGAGGGAAACCAAAGTTCTGTCCCTTCAGATTGGCAAATGTAAGTTTGTCATCATTTTAAGCTATACGTTTTCTGTAGTTAGATCTTTCCCAAAGTAATGTCTGAGCTTTTCTAATATGGTTGACTATAACAGCTGGTAGAGCAGATTTTGTTGAGCATTTTGAATTTGAAGTAATCGTCTTTGTGTATCATTTACTATTATTTACTGTATCCTTCATACTAGGTATTATGCTTTTCATATGAGTGTCTTGTGCATTTCTGAACACATTTGTGTATCATTTACTATTATTTACTGTATCCTTCATACTAGGTATTATGCTTTTCATACGAGTGTCTTGTGCATTTCTGAACACATGAGACGAGTATGCATGTCATGCAATATGAAATTACTTGTACTAGTAATTTGTTCCTCTAACTTTGCTTCATGTAGTAGTGCACATTGTTGGAAATTCAGCTTCATAATCATCGTACTTTAGACTTAAATATGATTATATAATTACCCTTATGCTGAAAACATTCTAAATCATAGTATAACATATTCTATAAGTTAAGACCACCATATACATAGCAAACTGTTCATACTAAGCATGAATGATTCATCATGAGTGGGTTCTGATTTAGGTACATAAAAATCACGTATATATGCATTAATACTTCTTATTTTCTGAATTAAGCATCACCAATAAGAGCAACATAAAGGCATGAACAACATAATAGCATGATGCACAACAATATAATACATGTTTAGAAGAAGAAACTGTAAACATCATGAGATCAGAATTGATTTAATGACTTAGCTTCTACTTCTATTTTCTCTTGTTAGATTAGTGGAATAAACATAGATTCTGGATATATATAATCAAGAGGCTAGAAGAAGGCTTAATCATCACTTAATAGCCATGTGTCATCCAACCTGTCCATCATTAGTTGGATGAAACCTCACTAGGTGAGTCATGCTAAGTCAACATGACACCTCAGCTAACATTAAGCTAATCTAATTCCTATATTTAACTCTAATCAATTCTTAATCTGGCATATACTTAATCCATCTTAGATTAGAACTAAGCATAGATTAGCTTAACCTAAGCCTAATTTGTTGCTAAACCAACATAAAGTCTAACATCTCCCATTTTGGTTAGCAACAAATTCTTTACAGAAACAGCAAGCTCAAGATAAAAGCTCGCTAGCATTCGACTATAAAGACCTACACCATTTAGAAGATGCATACGGCATTTCTATAATCAGAAAACTAGACCTACAATAATCTTAAGTTTAACTCTATGCTTTCAATCGATCTTTACAACAAAGATCTTTACACCCGAGGGATTCTAAATGATCTCCGGAAAGATTGATTGTCTCAATTAAGAGACTTCTTTACAATCATAACGAGATCATTATATCTCATTCTAGAGATTTTCTGATAATCTGAAAAGAGATTTTCCAATGAGACCTTCTGTAATCTCAATTGAGATTGTATCTCGTTCCAGAGATTTCTTTAGGTGTTATTGAAAAGACTTCTTTCGTCTCGAGATAGTCGTTCATATCTCCGTCAAGAGATTACTATATGACCTTAACTAAGATCTTCACCAATGTCTCAATTAAGAGACTGCGACAAACATAAATTCTTTATGATCTCAAAAGAGATCTAGTAATGTCTCAATTAAGAGACTTCTGTAAACACAAATTCTTTATAATTTCAAAAAGGATCAGTTCTGAATATGAGATATCTCTTTTTGATCTCAAAAGAGATCTACTCATGTCTCAATTAAAAAACTACAGTGAACTCTTTATGATTTCACTTTAGATTTGCTAATGTCTAATTTAAGAGACTACAACGAGATCCTTGATGATCTCAACTGAGATCTGCAAATATCTCACTGAAGAGACTACAGTGAAATTCCTTATGATCTCAACTGAGATCTGCTAATGTCTCATTTAAGAGACTACAACAAAGCTCAAATTCCTTATGAGATATCTCCGAAGAGTCTTTCTTTACTCTCTATGAGCTGTCTCCGCAGAGACTTTCTGTGCTCAGTATGAGCTATGTCGACCTCTTGTACTTAATATGAGCTATGTCGACTTTCTGTACTCAATACGAGACTTCTTTATAATCTCCGAAGAGATTTTCTGTACTCAACATGAGCTGTCTCTGAAGTACTTTTTTTGTCACTATGACATACATCTCCGAAGAGACTTTTCTGTGCTCACTACGAGCTATTTCTCCGAAGAGAATTTTCTGTATTGTTATCAATAAAATATAAATAACAAGTGTAAATGATAATGAAACAAAACCATCATACTCCCACTGTTCTTTGGAATTCTGCCGCTATTTATACTTCATCATTCTATGTTCACATAGTATGATTTGCTTACAACAACAACAACTATCTCTGTTTAGATGATATTAACCACTATGCTAAAGTAGCAATCATCTCTTCAGGCAGATGGCATAACCCCTGTTACAGGTTTCGGAGTATAAAACCATACAAATTAAACTTTAGAACAGATTCAATACCATCACAAGTCACCTTTGGGTAAACCCATGATACAAGAATCTCAAATTGTTAAGTAAATTTTACATATAGCAAAACAATGTATGAAATATGATTCATTTCAAATGTTATGTCTAGTATGAGGTAATTCCACACTTAAATATCTGAAATGAATCGCCATCAAACCACAGCATACATGCTTATTATCAGTCAAACAACTACACATACATACTAAACAAATAGCATGTTAATAAGCAAATATAAACATCTTAAACTCAACATAAGACTCGGGATCATCGCAAATTCACCTTTGGGCAGAACTGCGACATACATGAGTCCTAACAAGTTTAAGACTAACATCTTATACCAAGTAAACAACAAGACTATTAAACCTTTGGGTCTAATAGAAAAGCTATTCACCATATGAGAATGATTCATATCAGATTTTATAAGTACATATGACCTTTGGGTTAATTCATACTCATAAACTCCTAATGAATCACAAGCAAACCACAACGATCACCCGCTTATTCTCATTTAAACTCTTTCATCACTCTCAAAGTATCACTTTGGCAACGCTTAGTCGAGTAATGAAAAGGTACAAATTATCTACGATTACAATTTTCTGAAACTGAAAATCAAACGACATAGTTGCATAAACTAGTATACTATGAAGTCCAAATCTGCACTTAAAGGAAACATACCTTCATCGTCACTGCTGAAGTTCAAATTTATACCATAAAGGAAAACATACCTGACTACTGCCAAAAAGAGTGACTTAGAAGTTGAGAAGATCCCATGGAGAAAAGTTCTTTAATGGCTAGTCAGCTTGTCCATATGAATGCTCAACCTCCATAGAGCTGAAGAATACCATCAGAACGTGCATTTGCAGTTACATACATGGATACAAGATGGCCTTCTTCTTCAGACTCCAACTTCCGCCATTCGTAAGGCTTTGCAGCTATGTCTAGAGCCCAAATATCAGCTAGTGGCTTCTTCCAGCATATCCCAAATTACCAACAGAAAACTTTGCTCATCTAGAACCATCACTTGTCCATAACGAGGTCATGTAACTGATGGTCTTGTAGCAGCTGGAGTAGGTGAGACAATGATCTCAATATTGCCCATCTAGAATGACCACTGCACAAGCTGTGGATTTCTTGATAACGGCTTTGTGCAACAGGATTTCACCTTCACCATCAAGTGCATTGGGATCAGCCCTTGCAAGTAGTAACTCTTGCATGCACTCCGGTTGGCCTAGGTAAGCACAGACATGAGCAACTCCCACTCATTTGTATCTCTTGCTGATTGAATGATACATAGGTATCCCAAAGATGTTGAGTCTAACATCATTAGTTTTAGAATCCTATTCAAACTGTCCACCGATTTCTACAGAGATTTCATGAGTGGCAATCTGGTGTGAAATTACCCATCTGCCGTAGTAAATTGAGAACATTTGCTTCTCTTGTTCCTTGACATCCTCTGAGATCTCAATTGTTTTCAACTCTGAACAAACAAGATCAAGAAGCTTTTCCGCACCTTTGCCAATCACTGCAAATATTGGAAGTGGAGTATACCCCAAGGACCAAAAACTCTGATGCTGGCATGACTTCTTTACATGGAGACTCACACTTGTTCACAGCATGAATCATAGTCTTGTCTGAATGGTTTTTCGAAGCCAATCTGCTATTTCCACATCGGTTGCCTTCAGACCTGCCTGTTCATTTATGACAATTATCAGAAGAGAAGCTCCTTAGCAGCTTTCTCTTGTTGAGACTCACAAAATTGTTATTTAAGCAACAATCACCATGGCTTCAAGTCCTGAAACACGTCAACTGTATGTAGGAGTAGAACCATTTCATCACCTACATACTTGTTTACATCGATAGTCCAAGTATCAACAACTGGAGAATGCAGCAGAATTCTTTTGCAGTACAAGTTGCTTGTGCTGGTCCACAACTCTCAACCAAAAATACTTTTCTCATAGAGCTTTCCTGCAGAGAGACCTGACAAAGAACTACTGCTGTTCATCACTCTTCAGGTTAGGCCTTAACAGGCTGAAATCCAGATGCCAATTATACCACCATATATATATTCTCTAGCTGAGTGTATCCCAACCATAACTTCTCCAAGAACACCCAAAGCTCTATCACTTACAGCACCATATGCAAGCAGTATATGTGCAGGTAAGCCATCCATGCTACCTTAGTGCGTTTCCACATGATGACTTGAACTTAATATTCATGATTTTCTATATACCCTAGCTGAAGAATATGCAATAACTAGGAAAAATAGAAGTAGAATGTTGGAAATTCAGCTTCATAATCATCGTACTTTAGACTTAAATATGATTATATAATTACCCTTATGCTGAAAACATTCTAATCCTAGTATTAACATATTCTACAAGTTAAGACCACCATACACATAGCAAACTGTTCACACTAAGCATGAATGATTCATCATGAGCGGGTTCTGATTTAGGTACATAAAAGTCACGTATATATGCATTAATACAGTACAATCAATACTTCTTATTTTCTGAATTAGGCATCACCAATAAGAGCAACATAAAGGCATGAACAGCATAATAGCATGATGCACAACAATATTATACATGTTTAGAAGAAGAAACTGTAAACATCAAGAGATCAGAATTGATTTAATGACTTAGCTTCTACTTCTATTTTCTCTTGTTAGATTAATGGAATAAACATAGATTCTGCATATGTATAATCAAGAGGCTAGAAGAGGGCTTATCATCACTTAATAGCCATGTGTCATCCAACCTGTCCATCATTAGTTGGATGACACCTCACTAGGTGAGTCATGCTAAGTCAACATGACACCTCAGCTAACATTAAGCTAATCTAATTCCTATATTTAACTCTAATCAATTCTTAATCTGGCATATACTTAATCCATCTTAGATTAGAACTAAACATAGATTAGCTTAACCTAAGCCTGATTTGTTGCTAAACCAACATAAAGTCTAACACACATAACTAGTTGTTACATTTTAAGTTTTATGTATGTCATATGTGTTTATCGTCCAATGATGAACTCGAAGCTTGTTCTGCTTGGTGAAAGCTATCGAAGTTTGTTTTGTCCTAAAGGTTCTGGGTCTCGATAATTCTACAGGTGGCATGTTGGTGCATGATATCTCTAGACTCATTTTATATTTTTGAGTTGTCAATGACTATAATTTCTATGCAGGTTAATCCGGATACAATAATTTCTAACTAGTTTTGAAAAATGCCCTGATACATCCTTTATTTCAGGACGAATCTGTTCTACTGTGGTTCTCGGGGAAAGAGGAGAAACAACTTAGACTCAGCCATGTATCTAGAATTGTACCTGGGCAACGCACAGTAAGCATCTCAAGTCACGATCACCACAATTATTTTACATATTTTATTTGTAATCTTGGAAATTCATGCAATGTGATATCTGAGAGTCTCAGACTGAGCCAATAAATTTCACAGAAAAGGGCTCTCTTGGTTAGTAGTATGGGTGCACTTTAATTTCAAATATAGACCCGGTATAAGTGTAGATCGTCAAATCTGTAGCTTGTTTCCCTCCTTTGTGTGATATCCAAAGTCTCATCATATGCTTGTTTAATTTCTACAGGCAATTTTTCAGAGGTATCCTCGGCCTGAGAAAGAATACCAGTCATTCTCTCTTGTATATAATGACAGGTCACTTGATTTGGTACATATTACTCCTTCGCCTGTCACCTCATATTACTTGTTTAAAATTCGGTGCACTTAGCCTCAAAAGTAACCAGATCAGCTGTTTTGAGCAAGAACAGTTTTTTGGTCATGTATCCAATTAATTAATTTTTTTAATGATTTATCACCTTCGCTCTCCTGGCACCAGATTTGCAAGGATAAAGATGAAGCTGAAGTCTGGTTTGTTGGTCTAAAAGCATTGATCTCTCGTGGACATCACCGGAAGTGGAGGACAGAATCAAGAAGTGAAGGATTTTCATCTGAAGCAAATAGTCCTAGAACATACACCCGAAGAAGTTCTCCTTTGAGTTCTCCGTTCGGTAGCGGTGGGGACTTGCAAAAGGTTTGTGGTTATTCTATCCAGTCCATCTGACTCTAGGCAGCTAAGCATATTAATTATGATAGTCCTCCTATATGTTTATCCAGGACGGTGGAGATCCTCTTCGTTTTCACAGTCCTTATGGGAGCCCTCCTAAAAATGGCCTAGATAAGGCTTTTTCAGATGTGGTATTATATGCTGCACCTCCCAAGGGATTCTTTCCCGCAGATTCCGCTAGTACGTCGGTCCATTCACTGTCATCAGGCTCAGATAGCATGAACGGTCACATGAAAGTCAATGCAATGGATGCTTTTCGAGTAAGCCTTTCTAGTGCTGTCAGCTCATCAAGCCAAGGTTCAGGTCATGATGATGGGGAGGCTTTAGGGGATGTTTTCATTTGGGGCGAGGGTACCGGAGATGGTGTCCTTGGTGGTAGTCTTTATAGAGGTGGAAGTTCAGGTATTAAAATGGATTCACTTCTACCTAAAGCTTTGGAGTCCGCAGTGGTGCTTGATGTGCAGAACATAGCTTGTGGTGGACGACATGCCGCTTTAGTAACTAAGCAGGGGGAGATTTTTTCTTGGGGGGAGGAATCAGGAGGCAGGCTAGGACATGGCGTTGATTCTGATGTGTCACACCCAAAGCTTATTGATTCTCTTGGCAATACAAATATCGAACTTGTAGCTTGTGGAGAATTCCATACTTGTGCAGTAACACTGTCTGGGGATCTGTATACATGGGGCGATGGTACTTACAACTTTGGGCTTCTAGGACATGGAAATGAAGTGAGCCATTGGGTCCCGAAAAGACTGAACGGACCATTAGAGGGTATACATGTTTCATCCATTGCTTGTGGACCTTGGCATACAGCTGTTGTAACTTCCGCTGGGCAATTATTTACATTTGGGGATGGAACATTTGGTGTTTTGGGCCACGGAGATCGAAAAAGTGTATCAAAACCTAGGGAAGTGGAATCCCTGAAGGGGCTCCGGACTGTACGAGCTGCTTGTGGTGTTTGGCACACTGCTGCAGTTGTAGAAGTTATGGTAGGAAGTTCCAGTTCTAGCAACTGCTCTTCAGGAAAGCTGTTTACCTGGGGAGATGGTGATAAAGCTCGACTTGGTCATGGTGATAAGGAATCAAAACTTGTGCCTACTTGTGTTGCTGCACTGGTGGAGCCCAACTTTTGCCAAGTAGCCTGTGGGCACAGCATGACAGTTGCTCTTACAACTGCTGGCCATGTCTATACTATGGGTAGTCCAGTTTATGGCCAGCTAGGAAATCCCCAAGCCGATGGGAAGCTCCCTACTCGTGTGGAAGGAAGGCTTCTGAAGAATTTTGTGGAGGAGATAGATTCAGGTGCTTATCATGTTGCAGTTTTGACGTCAAGAACTGAAGTTTACACTTGGGGAAAAGGAGCCAATGGTAGATTAGGTCATGGGGATACAGAAGATAAGAATTCCCCATCGTTAGTTGAAGCTTTGAAAGATAAACAGGTCAAGAGTATTGCTTGTGGCTCTAATTTTACTGCTGCCATCTGTCTTCACAAGTGGGTGTCTGGTGTTGATCAATCTATGTGTTCTGGCTGCCGGCTTCCGTTCAATTTCAAAAGGAAACGGCATAATTGCTATAACTGTGGTCTTGTTTTCTGCCATTCATGCAGTAATAAAAAATCTCTTAAGGCTTCTATGGCACCAAATCCAAACAAACCATACCGTGTCTGTGATGATTGCTTTGGTAAACTAAGGAAATCCATAGAAACTGACTCTTCATCTCACTTATCTGTTAATAGAAGAGGAAGTATGAGTAGTCTAACAGAAGTGGTTGAGAAGGATGAAAAGCTAGACAATCGATCTCATGTGCAGCTTAATAGATTTTCTTCAATGGAGTCCTTTAAGCAAGTAGAAAGCAGATCTTCCAAAAGAAACAAGAAATTAGAATTTAATAGTAGTCGTGTTTCACCGATTTCAAATGGAAGCTCTCAGTGGGGAGCACTTAATATATCTAAATCGTTAAATCCTGTTTTTGGGTCATCGAAGAAATTTTTCTCAGCTTCTGTTCCTGGGTCGAGGATTGCATCTCGCGCAACATCACCCATATCAAGAAGGGCAAGTCCACCTCGTTCAACAACACCTACACCAACTCTTGGAGGATTGACTTCTCCAAAAATTGTTGTGAATGATCCTAAAAGGACAAATGATAGCTTGAGCCAGGAGATTATGCAATTAAGAGCACAGGTATATTTGAAGATTTTATTCACTTTATTTGAGTTGTGTGCTCTCTTCAATTTGCAAATGAATGCTGGATGCCATCGCTGATAAAGCAGCATTTAAGATTTTTCTGTTTGCTTTCTAGTTGATAAATTTTCTCTTTTTGTTTTGCTTGTAAATGGGACTGTTAAGAAACGTGTTGGATAGTTATAATTTTGTACAAAATTATCATCCTTGAGGCACTTGGTCATGCATGTACAGAACCCATATGCATGCGTCATTTGTTGCATGACCGTGGCTGTTATTTATAGAGAATGATATTCCTACCCTTATCCAGGCCACCTGTTAAACCAGGAGTGATATTTTAAAATCTGAAATTGTATACCTGCAGCCTACTGGACTCTCATTCATGGCGTATATATGATCTCTTTCTTTAATGGGTCAACGCTGATCAAAATGGTGTACAAATAGTAGGCATTGTTGTATATATTTAGTGCAGCTGACCAACCTTACTTTGCAGGTTGAATCTCTAACTCATAAAGCACAACTTCAAGAAGCTGAACTCGAAAGAACAACAAAGCAGCTGAAGGAAGCAATAGCAATTGCAGGGGAAGAAACTGCAAAATGCAAAGCAGCCAAGGAAGTGATTAAGTCGCTTACTGCCCAAGTAAGATGAAAATTATGCCAATCTTGTTGACAGCATTTCTTACTCTCTAATTTATACGGAGTATTTTTACTATAGTCTTCTTGTTTATTGCTTGTGGAGTATTACTAAATTTGAGCATCAGTTTCTGTGTTTGTTATGGATTGTAACGCATACCCTTATCTTGTTCTAACATTTTACTTCTGTTTTAACTTTGGTTTCTTCTCGGTCATCTTTTTTTGCTGCGCATAAAAACAGCACTATTAGAGACGAAAATAATCTTAGAGCGCTGTGAGACTAGGTTTCTTACAGGAGGTTGGTAACTTAGATAATGAGGTACATGAGTAATAAGAACAGCATCAGTTACTTGATAACTTGATCTAATTTCTGTTAATGTAGCTTAAAAAAGAAAGATATTAACAGGAATTGACTATTATTTAGTGGAGGTGTTGAGAACGGTTGTTCTGTGGCTTACCCAATGCCAGATATTTTTTTCCCTTTAGAAAGTGGAACTTTAAAGGTTAATCCCATTAAAGAAGTTGAATTTAACTTGATCTCAGTGAGCAGCAAGGAAAACTTGTAAAAATGACTAAATCCTTATTCTGTTATTACAAAGAAATCAGGTCTAGCAATTTTCACGCTTTTAAGATACGAAGTTTCTTTTTCTGTACAACCTTAAAGCAGAGTAGTTGATATATTGAACTAGTTATAGTTAAAAATTTTGTGGAACATCATGACCTTGTGACAGTTTTTTGTCCTTAGTAGCGAAAAGGTAAAAATTGTTGAGAGATGATGGACTCATGTTTTTTAGGGCGAGGCGTATGGCGCGGCGTCGGGTGTAAAATCTCGAGCCGCAGCATATAATTATTCTAGTCACTTAAGTATTTATGTATATTATAGGAATACCATATCAAAATTATTAACGAAAACTATTTTATTCTATTCTGTAGCCTCTAGAATACTAGGTATAGCAGAGAACTATGAGAAGTAGATGATTTGTTACTAAATTTATTATATATGCATATATATGTACAAAAATAACTAGGTGAGGGTTTAGAATGTTTACTAATGTAAGTTATATAACTTAAATGGCAAAGATTTGGAAAATATTTGAATTTTTTTTATAGAAAGATACCAATGTGGGTTCCCAGACCAATGACGCCTTTGCCTGGGTGCCCCTAAAGGCGTCGCCGGGGCTCCCCTTTGGCATCTCTTTTCGATGTATAAGTTTCCGAAGTATCTACTTTTCTTATTACTGATACCTTTATCTTATTATTTGATCGCTTTTCAGTTGAAAGACATGGCTGAGAGGCTGCCTGTTGGAGCAATGCGGAATCCTAAATCACCAACAATCGGTTCCATTTGTTCTACTCCTATCTCTAGTGATATGTCTGCTGCAACACTTGATCGACTAAGCAGCCCTGTGACTATCCATGAACTAGATTCAAATGGATTGAACAACTTGGTTCTTTCAAGTGGGCCAACAACCAGTAACCGCAACTCAAATCACAACAGACTGGGTCCCTCTGAAGCTACTAGGAATGGAACCAGAACAGCGGAAGGAGAGGTCATCCAAGAGACAGAGTGGGTTGAGCAAGATGAAGCTGGTGTGTACATTACACTTGCATCTTTACCAGGCGGTGTCAAAGACCTTAAGCGAGTCCGCTTCAGGTACACCATATGTATTTTCTCTCTGTTCGTAGTTCTTACTTCCATCTGTGATACTCGGCCTGATACTAGATTATTAAACAACTCATAACCAGAACTTATTTAGTTACGGACTTTCTGGTCCCAATATACTCAAAATCGATAGAAGGTGAAATGCAAGGTAAACTGATTACCAAGAACCGCAACTGCTTGCGTGGTGGTTCCTATTCTGATACTGAAATATGAAGCCGGATAAGGAATCTGTTTCGGTTCCGTTTTGATTCCTGGCTACACTGATGTATCTACGTGAAACAAAACAATTTTTTTTTTGTTTCTCCCTTTCTATAGCACTAACCGAGATGACAGTTTATTTGTTTAGATGTAAATATCAGCAACATGTTTTTGTTTAACTAAAAATATTTGAATGCAGTCGGAGGCGGTTTAGTGAGAAACAAGCAGAACAATGGTGGGCAGAGAATCGAGCTAGGGTGTATGAGCAATACAACGTCCGCATGGTAGACAAGTCTAGCATTGGCATCGGAAGTGAGGCTTAGCCGTTTTCGCATGAAAAAGACAAAAGAGGGTGAATCCAGAGGTCAGTTTCTACAATCATGGGAAATTCATGCTGGTCCATTCAAACTGGTAGTCGCTTTCATCTTATAATACCAAGGTGGGAAGAGAAAGCAAATAAGCACTGGTCAATTATAAGATAAGAAAAATAGAGAAATAATTGTTGCTAATATCTTTTTTTTTCTCTCTTTTTTTCCCTTTTCTCTGCATAACAAAAGTATGCTAAAGTGTGTAGAAAGTGTGGAGTGGGTTGAGGGTGTGAGGATTGTAAATTCTTAGTAGGGTGTCTTTGCTTTTCGTTCATTGCAGCTTCCTTGTAAATTCGCAAGCAAATGCGCAACGAGAGGTGCCTTTTTTCTCTTCTCTCTAATTTTCCCCTTGCCAATCTCGATTTTTTCTTTAACTCAGATGATTTTAATTAATGATTGCTGACATCTTTATGTTGAATCTCTTTTTAATGCTGACAATTGAAGGGCTTAAATCTAGGGGTAGGATTTGGTCGGGTTAGAAAAATTGGCCAGGACAAGCCCGAGCTAGAAATCCTTTGTTCGGATTGCCCATTGAATATGTGGAACCCATGAAAGTGTTGCCCATGGATAAACTATGAAGCCTGATGTAGGGGCTCCAACATCAATAGAGGGGCTCCAAGTGGAGGCGAGGTGACCCAATTTTACGATAAGGGATGTCCTAGGGGTTTGGTTAAATATCGATTTTACCCTTATACCAATTAAAACCTAAACACTTTTTACATTATTCATAACTTTCAAAAGCTAAACCAAAGAAAAATCCAATTGTAATCCATCGAAATTCATCGCCGATTCGCAAAATTCATCGTCGATTAAACTCAAATTCGAGATGAAGAAGCATATTAAAGGCGTTAAAGGTAGTAGTGATGGCAATCAACCCTGCTCCTTTCAACCTAATCAAGAGATTCAAGAAGAAATCGATAGTGAAAAGCAAAATCAATCACCGAAAAGTCCAACAATGGTGTATCTAAGGTATTAAAGAAAACCCATGTATTCTTAGAACTTGTAATTCATTGATTCGCATGTTTGATTGTGTTTTTAGTTTAAAAATATTGGACGCAGTTGATATTACGGTTGGGTCCGTGTGAAAACCCAACCGTAATATATCATGTTCTTGAGTATTACGGTTGGGTTGTTTTCAATACCCAACCGTAAATCAAAGGGAAGAAGATGAATAGTTAAGGATATTACGGTTGGGTTTCAAAATAGAACCCAACCGTAAACAATTTGCGCCAATTTTTAAAAACAATTTACGATTGGGTTTTGAGCAAAACCCAACCGTAACAATAGCGCACATAAAATTTTTATTAGAGTATTACGGTTGGGTTTTAAGAAAAACCCAACCATAAAAATAATATGCACATCAGGCTACATGTGAATTACGGTTGGGTTTTTGTTAAAACCTAACCGTAAAATATAGACAAAATTTTCTACTAAAACTTTACGGTTGGCTTTTGAGCAAAACCCAACCGTAACAATAGCGCACATACAATTTTTTGTTAGAGTATTACGGTTGGGTTTTAAGAAAAACCCAACCGTAAAAATGATGTGCACATCAGGCTACATGTGAATTACGGTTGGGTTTTTGTTAAAACCTAACCGTAAAATATGGGACAAAATTTTCTACTAAAAATTTACGGTTGGCTTTTGAGAAAAACCCAACCGTAAATAATCCTGTGTAGTCAATTTTTTTTTAGTTGAAGTTGAATTGCTTGGAAATTATCTAACTTGTATTGCTTGTGTGTTGTAGGAAGAATAAGAGGGGTAACAATTTAAGACCAATTTCTCACACTCCAACCCCTCGCCACGGAAAGCATTTAGGGGTTCAGAAGAGAGGTGTGAGTAAGACCCATAATCCATCTTTTGAGGTAGGTGGTGGTAGTGTTCCTCAAATTGCACAAGAGGAATATAATGTGTTCCAAGGCTTGGGTGATCTACCAACACCTAGAGGTTCTCTTGTGATTAGAGAACCCCCACAAGAGCAACAACACGAGGAAGAAGAGCGGGACAGAGAACAACATGTCCCTCAAGGCAAAGGTAAAGAAATTCCAAAAGAAAAGGCAAAGAAAAAGGTTGCCAAATAAATTCCCAAAGAAAAGGCCGAACCTCAACTGTGGCCTAAGAGGAGGAATGGAGGACTATGAGGTGAGGCCCCAGACAAATCTGCAATACTATTTGGTTATCCCCATTCATGGGCTGCCAAAGTTGCTGCGACCAAGTTATTATTCTAATCACTTCTCTTATTCTGTTAAATTTTTGTTTGTTAACTTTTGTAACTAAAACAAATTTGTTTTTATTCTTTGTAGGATCATACACAGGCGATCAAGAAATTGGTTCGTCAAAGGGCTCAACATTGGCCCTTAACTGATGAATGTACGGCCGTACAAATTCTCGTAAATGGTACCGGGTTAGCTCCCGGAATTACCAATTCGATGCGGGAGTATGACAGTGTCGTCTGCGCAGCCTTCAGGGAACGTTATTGGCCTGAAACCGATACGTTTCATCTCCAATTCGGCGAGATGACTATAACGCCGGATGATGTCCAATCAATTCTTGACCTGGAGGTGGATGGTAAATCAGTGTTTAAGGGTTTTAACAACAACATGTCATGGAGTGATCTTTATGCACTTGTGAAAGATACACTTGGATGGGATAAAACCGAAGACGAATCTGAGTTTAAATTGGTCAGTGGAGATAAACCGGGGATGCCAACGAAGAAAGGTCAAGCTATGAGCAAGAAAATTTTGCTGCGTTCACTAAGGGAGAAGTTTGGAGGGACCGCAAATTTGGAAATGGCTGGGGTCGTCATAGATGACACCAGAGCTATTCGAACAGCCAGAGCTTATCTGCTATATATGCTCGGCACCATCTTCTTTGCTGACAACTCGAGCAACAGGGTCAACGTTCACTATCTACAATAGTTTCAGGGTGATCTCGGGATGACGCATCAGTACTCGTGGGGAACTGTCACCCTGGCTTACCTACTTGCTAACCTTCGAAAAGCTTCGAGGGTTAGGGGAACTGAGATTGCCGGTAATACCGGTCTGCTTCAGGTAATTTATTATTTGAATTTCAATGTTTAACTTTAATATATTTTTTTCTCATTTTCTTATATTAATATTTATTATCTTCATAGGCATGGGTATATGATCACTTTCCCAGACTGGCTCCTCAAACGAGCGGTGATGGTACTGGACCTACGGGAAAGAAATTCGTCTTCACCGGGACCAGGCAAAATATAAAGAAGTGCTCATAGCAAAGATGAGAACTGAAATTGATGCTTTCACGGTTGAAGATGTTATTTTCAATTCTTATGTGAAGATTAACATAGAGGGTGATGGACATGTTGAGGATTTACGTGTATTGTCGGACGTGGCAGGCTACAACGACCCTTTGTACCATCCGTTTGGGTACGTGATGTCCAACCCCCGCCGAACTCTCCGCCAATATGGATACGTCCAAACAACGGTGACATGCGAAATGTTTAAATTGTGTGTGAATGAGTCGATGATCGAAGGCCCAAACATCGTGCTAAACTACGACCCAACGCCTTCGGTCGCGGTCTGGAATAACCGCAATGATCCAAAATACTAAGTCGAAAGAACAGAGTTAACTCCATCTCCGGGCACAAAAGAGGCTGCAGAAGATTACTTGGATTGGTATCGCCATTTTGGTCATCCAACTATAATCAACAATGATCCTGAGACTATGCCAAACAAGACAGAAGATGGTTTCTGGAAGAAGGCATATTTCAATTTGGTACGTACATTATTTTTTTTATTAATGTTTTTCAGATCTATTACTAAACACTTATCCTACTTTTATTTTCATATGTGAATAGAAAAAGAAAGTCGTTGCATTGGCGGACTCTATTAATCCATGCCTAAGCACAATTGATGTGAGGACGCATGACCAACTCCAAGCTTTGATTAGGGAGCTTCATCATGAAGTTGAGGATGTGCAGCGGACTTTAAAGAGGAGTAGACCCGCTACAAGAGGCGCGACTACAGATGCGAGTACTACTAGAAGAGAGCCGCAAGTATCGGATGAAGAGACACATGATGCGCAACGTGGTGCTGATACTCGAGGCGGTCGTGCTGGAGCTCGTACTCGTGGCGGTGCTGCTCATCGTAATGTTATGAGCAAAAAAAGAGCTCGTCAAAGTCATCGACCTACCCCTCCTCCTTCTCCCTAACTCCATGTCTATGGTTTTTTTTGTGTGGGTGAATTACTTGTACCTTTAATGTGAAGTTGGATTTGAAGTTTGAATTTAACTTGCCCGTAAAAATAATTTATTTGAAGTTCGAATTATAAAATTAAACTTAAAATTTATTTTCCAGTTATTTGAAGTTGGAAACCATGCAATGGGAAAAGCAGGTAAAAATACCCAGAAAAATTAGTGTTACAGTTGGGTTTCCAGGCAAAACCCAACCGTAAAACTGTCACATTTTTATACTACAGTTTTACGGTTGGGTTTTCAGCCAAAACCCAACCGTAAATCTAAAACATTAATTTTACGGTTGGGTTTTCAGCCAAAACCCAACCGTAAATTCTACTGGATAACTTAAAATTGGATTCTCTAATTTGTGTGTTTTTCGTTTTTTCTTTGTTTGAATGACCCAATTTACCTTCATTCTAGTTAAAATGATTGAATAAGTTCAAATTTTTGATTTTGAAACCCAAATTTGACCTTAAAACTCAAAGCTGCAAATGATGGTTTACGGTTGGGTTTTCTGCCAAAACCCAACCGTAAATATATGACAAAATGAAAAATGTTGAAGGTTTACGGTTGGGTTTTGTCTGAAGACCCAACCGTAAAAAAGTTGCCTGAAAATGTGACAGTTTTACGGTTGGGTCTGTTGTGAAAACCCAACCCTAACACTGTCACATTTTAAAACATTAATTTTACGGTTGGGTTTTCAGTCAAAACCCAACCGTAAATTCTACTGGATAACTTAAAATTTGATTCTCTAATTTGTGTGTTTTTCGTTTTTTCTTTGTTTGAATGACCCAATTTACCTTCTATCTAGTTAAAATGATTGAATAAGTTCAAATTTTTGATTTTGAAACCCAAATTTGACCTTAAAACTCAAAGCTACAAAGGATGGTTTACGGTTGGGTTTCCAGCCAAAACCCAACCGTAAATGTATGACCTCAACACATCAATTCCCAAGGATATTACGGTTGGGTTTTCAGCCAAAACCCAACCGTAAATTCCATTTGAGGAAAGTTTTGGGTCGTTTTTGATATTTTTTTGGGTTTTCAAATAGAGCCGTTCAAACCTTGTACGACCCATTTTTCAAAATATAGTCGTTACACTTCTGGTTTATAAGTGAAATAGTTGAGTACATATCCAACCCATCCATTTTTTTTTAAAATTAAACCTTTATGTTACAACAATCATCTCCAACAAAACTAGTACTCTAACATAGTGGAACATGGGTCAACCTGAGATTAAAAATCCAGATTTTTCTTTGGATGAAGATTTATGTATTTGCCGCAACTATGTATTATGTTTTCCAAAAAGAGGAGAAGAAAGAAGGCAAAGTGGTATAACGAGTCCGAGTTATTGGCAAACAATCCATGAAAACTTTTGTTCTGAAACCGGCAACCCTTATAACCGTGATCACGTCAAGTTGATTTGTCGATATAACACTATACACCGATACGTAGAAGAATTTATGACATTAGTTTCGTATTATTGGTCAACTACGACTTAGGGGTGAAACCGAAGATGAGGTGTTACAGAGATCTCTTGAAGAATGGAGGAGATGGAAAATATGGCCCTTTTTATACCTACCTCATTATCACATCCTAAAGGACTTTTTGCTCACTCGCAAACCTATTTATTAGTTCTTTTGTAATGCCATTTGGGTTTGTTAGTGGTAATTTCAATTACTTTAATGATTTCATGGGTTGTAATGTGGTCAAAAATTTGATGTTTACATAAATTTTGTGTTTTGAACCCAATTTTGAGTGAATTGAAATTCCAAAAAAGGTTAACAAGAATATTTACGGTTGGTTTTTGAGTGCAAACCCAACCGTAAACCTTCCAGATTAAAATTCACCCAGGTTTACGGTTGGGTTTGGACTCAAAACCCAACCGTAAAAGTGACAGTTTTACGATTGGTTTTGGAGGCATAACTCAACCGTAAAACTGGGGGGAAAAAATCTGGAAGGTTTACGGTTGGGTTTTCAGTGAAAACCAAACCGTAAACCTGGGTGAATTTTGTAGTGACACATATGATATTACAAATTTTTCATTTCCAAAAAACTATATTCATATTATGATTCCTACAACATACATATGATATTGTTACTACCAATATTAAATTTAGTGAATATTACTATATTATCATTCCGACTCCGAGTCAGAAACAAATGATATGAATTGAAAGGTCGGGGAGGGTTTTAATGCCTTCCAGAGTTCGAAATTTTGCTCGAACCGGTGACACCAACACTTGGCGATGTCACCGTCGTATCCATCATGTAACATGGGTAATGGACTTCCTTCTTTCAACTTGAGACCGACAAAATGGCAGTTCTCACCAGCCCAATCACACATCTTCTATTAGCCAATTGTTCGACAAATGTTGATCTTGTTGGTGCAAATGTAAAACAATATCCATTTGAGATATAATGGATGACGCAATTGAAAGCGTTGGCGAGGATTTGGCCACATATTGGCATGCTCATCCAATACTCGCTAGTGCAATTCTTGTTGCCTATTAAACGCCTTTCGAGAGCGATGAACTCCTCGTTTAACAACGACTCTTCATCTATATATGCACACATCATTGGCTTGTATAAATCCGGGTAAAAGCGTAGTTCAACCGCTGACTTATGCCTTACATAAGTTACTTCGTCCATACCCAACCCTGCTGCTCCGCTAAATGGTCCAACTTGTTCGATGAATACATGGTATCCACAATTACCATCACCGGCAACATCGTCGGTGGCCTTTATGTATGGACGAAAAAAAGTCGGAAACGATGACATATAATTTTCATAAATAATGTGCTCGGTTCGGACGATTTTACCATTCTCAATTGTCCATCAAATAGTTCACAACTTTTGGATAATTACTCCAATGCAAGCATAACATACGAACATTTTCTTCATAATCTTCCTTGGTGATAGACCATGTTAAAGCGTCTCATTCAGTTTGGAAAGTAGCCCATTTTAGTTCCGCCAACTTGTCGTCCTCCTCGAATTTTTCTTTGGCCGTTTCTTGTTCTGAAACCGGTAATTTTTTAATTCTGTCCATCTCGCTTTTCTTTGTTGGCCGAATAATCGTTTTGCACTTGGTTTGAATATTGTTCCACAAGTGGAACGTGCAAAGAAGATGATGAGCATCTGGGAATACCCTTGCAATGGCATTCATCAAGCCTTGTTCTTTATCGGTGATAATTACCTTAGGGGTATATCCTTTAACGTAGAATAATTTAATTTGTTCCAATGCCCACACATAGCTTTCTTCGAGCTCGTTTCTCAAGAAGCAAAAGGCAACACTAAACGGGGACTTGGTAGAAGTTTGGCCTACAACATTCAAAACCGGGAGCTCATACTTGTTAGTTTTGTACGTGCAATCCATCATAAACACTTGATGGGAGCACCGTGCTAACTTTATAAACTCGGGATGAGTATGCTTAATTTCTTTATTCTCATCTTCTTCGTGAAACATGGTGTAGTTTTTCGTCTCCCCCAAGTACAAAAGTTGTTGGATCGGGTCCCCTTCTTCCCATTTCTCACGCTTCAACTTGGCTTCTGCGTTGCAGATTCTCTCCAACGTAGAAACATTATTTGAGTTTATTTTCTTCAAGTGCCCGAGTATATCACTGGGTTTCAAACGCTTATCCGTCATATCGTCTACGATGAGCTTTTCTTCCTTGGTAAGCCGGGCCGTAGAAGGATGCGTTAACAAAGTCTCTGGTGGTAGGTGGTTGTGACGACCGCTTACAACTGTAGACAAGAACCACTTATTCTCGTTGTTGGTATGAAATTGAAGCTTGAAAGGACATCCCGTCTTCTTAGTGAAAGTTTTTCGCTTGATCTTCGTCTTTGGTACATACTCAGTACCCTTCTTCGCATGTCTTGTGTATTGTCCACTACACTCACAAACCATTTGAAAGTGGTTGTGTTTTTATTGGTTGTTACAAACAATCACACACATGATGAGTTTCCCATGTTCTGTAGCCCACTTCTTTGCATCATCTTTTTTATACCATGTCTACATGGTCCAAGAACAGAAAGTTGGGAGAAAAAAAATGGCATTAGCTATATTGTCGAAAGGGATTAACAACTTATCTATAACCTACCAGGTCGTTCAAATAGTGATCCGTAGTATCTCTAGTTTCAATATCATTTGGAGGAGGCTGATCATACATTGGTTGAGGTACAACCGCGAGCTGAACAAAAAAGATCAAGGCATTACGCAAGAAAACACTAAAACCAATAAGTTTACGGTTGGGTTAGAAGCGTCAGACCCAACCGTAAAAGCGTCAGACCCAACCGTAGAAGCGACGGACCCAACCGTAATACAACAAAAAAATGCCAAACAATTTTACGGTTGGGTTAAATAGTCAAACCCAACCGTAACAAGTGCAGTAAATACCCATGCACGTAATTAGTTACGGTTGGGTTTGTGGTAAACACCCAACCGTAAAACTGTGAAAGTGTACTTTTCATCCATCAAATGTACAGTTACGGTTGGGTTTCTCAAGACAACCCAACCGTAAACAAGGCGGAGTAACAAAAAAAAATCACTATTATGCACCTCATTTCATTAAATATCAGCAAAATATAAAAAAGAGTTTAAGTTAGAGGTATACCTGACTATTCTCGGAAGTTGAATCTTCACTTTGACGACTACTTTCTCCATTTGGTTTAGTTTCAGCATCACAACTTTCACTTAAAACCTCTCTACCATCCAAATAATCATACATAGTTGGGTCTCCCTCAATGGATATGTAGAATTTAGTTTGGCAATCATACAAGGATTCACCCTCCATAAATTTGCCACTAGAATCACTCATTTTGGGTTTTTCAAAATTTTGGGTTAAAACTCTCTTATCTTTCTTCTACTTTTTCCACCAACATAAAACAAATACAAGACTGATTTATGCATAAAAAATGAAGAATATAGGAGATGAAGATGATCATTTACGGTTGGGTTCGATGACTCAACCCAACCGTAACTACATTTCCACAAAAAAACTTATATTTACGGTTGGGTCCGATTATTAAACCCAACCGTAATATAATTTGCACTAAAACCACATATTTGTTACGGTTAGGTTTCATTACAAAACCCAACCGTAAAAGTGTATGCACTAAAACTAACACTAGAATTTACGGTTGGGTTCTAAGCCAAAACCCAACCGTAATATAATTTGCACAAAAACCACATATTTGTTACGGTTGGGTTTCATTACAAAACCCAACCGTAAATAATCCCTGAATAGTGAAAAAAAAATACAATTCCAACGGATTTTTTATTTGAAAATCTAGCCGTTGGGAATTTTTCCCTATAAAAGGAAACCTTTCCTTGTCACTTTCTCATTATTCTCTATCCCTTTCATTCTCATTATAATTCTAGACTTTCCAACTCATTCTCACCATACCCTTTCAACCATTAAAAATGGTTCGATACACGAATGATGAAGATGTTGCAATTGTTCGAGGGTGGCTTACGATGATAGAGCACGCTTACGAGAGAGCCTTCTATAACAAAAATAACAACGTTGTTAGAGCTGAAAATTGGATGGACGGTCAGGAGGACGATTCTTGGTGGGAGCGTGTGTTTGAAATGTTTGTGGCATTACAGGGGAATGGATATAGGAGGACGTGGAGAACCATCATGAGACGCTTTGAGGCGTTGTATGAAGAAATGGAAAACTTAAAACTGGAAATGAAAATGAGAGTTGAAGCATTTCCCGACGAAACCAATGTGGAAAGAGTAAGTATGTCAATTAATAAATCGTTCGTTAAAAAGAGTTTTAAAATAATCAAACTTATAATTGATTTATTTTTTTCAGCATGTCATGGCTAGGGCGCAGTATAAAATCAAATATGGGAAGGAGTTTACGCATAAGGATTGCTATCGTATCTTGGAACAAAGTTTCTATCTTGAGTTTCGCCGTTATGATTAAGTGTTTAAGTGTTTAAGTGTAATCATTTAATGATCTACTGTATTTCGTTTCCTTTAGTTCTTCCTTTAATGTTAAAAATAAGGTTTTTAACAACTCTGGTATTTGATAAGAAAATGAACTAAACCCAAACATAATTAATTTTGTCTTAAAAACTCCTTTTTACGGTTGGCTTCGATGACTCAACCCAACCGTAACTACAATTCATACTAAAAAAAATCAAATTTACAGTTGGGTTCGATTACTAAACCCAACCGTAAAATAAATTGTACAAACACCACAACTAGCTTACGGTTGTATCTCAAGGCAAAACCCAACCGTAACTATATGATAAAATATACACTAAAACTAACACTAGAACTTACGGTTGGGTTCGATGACTCAACCCAATCGTAACTACAATTCCTACTAAAAACTCAATTTTACGGTTGGGTTTCATTACTAAACCCAACCGTAAAATAAATTGTACAACCAACACAACTAGATTACGGTTGGGTTCGATGACTCAACCCAACCGTAACTACAATTCCTACAATACTCAATTTTACGGTTGGGTTCGATTACTAAACCCAACCGTAAATTAAATTGTACAAACACCACAACTAGATTACGGTTGGGTTTCAAGGCAAAACCCAACCGTAACTATATGATGAAATATGTACTAAAACTAACACTACAACTTACGGTTGGGTTTTAAGCCGGAACCCAACCGTAAATTCTACGGGATTCTCAAAATGTCAGAATTTGTGTCTCCTTAAAGTAGACAATTCCAACGGATTTTTTATTTGAAAAATCTAGCCGTTGGGTATTTTTTCCCTATAAAAGGAAACCTTTCCTTGTCACTTTCTCATTATTCTCTATCCCTTTCATTCTCATTATAATTCTAGACTTTCCAACTCATTCTCACCATACCCTTTCAACCACTAAAAATGGTAACTACATACACGAATGATGAAGATGTTGCAATTGTTCGAGCGTGGCATACGATGGTAGAGCATGCTTACGATAGAGCCTTCTATAACAACAATAACAACGTTGTTTCACAAGAAGATTGGCATGAGGATCAAGATACTGATCCTTGGTGGAAGCGTGTGTTTCGAATGTTTGCGGCATTAGAGGGGAATGTAAATCATAGGACGTGGAGAGCCATCAAGAGACGGTTTGAGACGTTGTATCGACAAATGAACAACTTAAAACTGGAAATGCAAATGAGATTCGAAGCAAATCCCGACGAGAACGGTGTGGAAAGAGTAAGTTTGTCGATTAATAAATCGTTAATTAAAAAGAGATTTCAAAAATTCAAACTTATAATTGATTTGTTTTTTTCAGCATGTGTTGGCTATGGAGCAATATAAAATCAAACATGGGGAGGAGTTCAAGCATACAGATTGCTATTGTATTATGGAAACAAGTCGGGTGTTTGATTATCGCCATTATCTTTAAGTGTTTAAGTGTAATCATCCAATGGTCTGTTGTATTTCGTTTCCTTTGTTTTTTTCCTTTAATGTACTACTTTAAATCTATTACAATAGAATGAATAAGTTAAAAAGGTGTGTTTTAAACCCAATTTGGAGTATATTGAAAATCAAAAAAAAAGTTAACAGGAGAATTTACGGTTGGGTCCGATTACTAAACCCAACCGTAATATAATTTGTACAAACACCACAACTTGTTTACGGTTGGGTTTTAAGGAAAAACCCAACCGTAATTCTGTGTTGAAATTGGAACAAAAATTAACAGAATATGTTACGGTTGGGTAATAAGCCAAAACCCAACCGTAAATTCTACTGGATAACACAAATTTGGATTATCTAATTTGTGTGTTTTTCGTTTTTTCTTTGTTTGAAACACCCAATTTACCTTCAATCTAGTAAAAATGATTGAATTATTTCAAAATTTTGATTTTTTAAACTCAAATTTAACCAAAAAAATCAATGCTCAAAAGGATGTGTTACAGTTGGGTTTTGCCTTATAAATGGTGTCATCATTTTTCTTTTACTTTCGGTGGGTTCTGGTTGAAAACCCAACCGTAACTATTGGAAAAAAATGGTGTTCATCATTTTTCTTCTACTTTCGGTGGGTTCTGGTTGAAAACCCAACCGTAACTATGGGAAAAAATGGTGTTCATCATTTTTCTTCTACTTACGGTTGGGTCTGGTTGAAAACCCAACCGTAACTATGGGAAAAAGATGGTGTTCATCATTGTTCTTTGATTTACGGTTGGGTTTTGTTGAAAACCCAACCGTAAATCTGGGAAAAAATGGTGTTCTTCGGTGTTCTTAGGGTTACGGTTGGGTTCGACATGAAACCCAACCGTAAGTTTCTCTGAACAACAAAAAATCAATCTTTCAAATCGTGATTTCATCAAATTTGAGCCATAAAAAGATCAACAGTATAAGTTAGAGGTATGCTCATTGCTACTATGGTTTATTGAATCAAAATCTAGGGTTTAAAAAAAAACGACAAAATTTTCTTAAATTTCATCTAGTTTTTCTTCCCACCAAACACAAATTCAAAAAAAAAAAAAATTCAAATCATTTGATTAAGTAAAAGATTATGTTTAATTAATCATGATTAACTTAATTTTTTAATTAGTTAGTGTAATTAAGATTAACTAACCAGGGGTGGTTTAGGCATTGTGAAAATATTATGGATAAGGGGTTTTTGAGTTTTACTTCATAATTCCCTATTTCGTCTTATTATTGGAGCCCCTCTATTGATATTGGAGCCCCTATATCAGGCTTCTAAACTATAATGTATCTTGGGTTTTTCGGGTTGGCCTATGGAAGTCTTGGTCATATGGTAATAATAACAAATTCAAATAAATGTTATCAATAGAGAAGGAGACACAAAATATAGTGAAATATCATTAATTTATCTAGAATTAAATTTTTTTATGTCTCTATTTATAGGGATGAAAGATTTAATAATCAAGTATATGAAACCCTAATGACGTACGAGCATCTTAATGTATAAACTAAGGTTTATCATACCTCATCATAATTACTATGTCTAAAATGTTATAACAGACCATGAAAACTTAAAAGAAAAAAAAATGGAAATGCATAAGCACGTAAGGACTTGAGATAGTGTTGGACACACATGTATTTCCTCGTTAAAACCTTATCAAGGAAAACCCAGTGGGATAAAACCTTGATAAAAGAAAAATAGTACACCTTCATAGTCCTGTAAACATACCTTTGATGGTGACGTTCCCCAAAATAAGTACTTTCAATCATATCTTGGTTTGCAAATCTTCGAGTCGAGACTTTCCAATTTCGGTGAACAAACTTGAGAAGACTGCAATGCTTTCGTGAAGATATCTGTTAGATGATGAATTTTTTTATTTTTTTTATTACATGATAGGTGTCTAATACACCTAATTTTAGCATCAATTTCTTATGTTTTTCGTATTATTTGTATATTACGTTTGTTTTAGGTTCTATAGGTACATTGGAGTCATATGTCATGAAAAAAGACAGATACATACTCAATTCATTGTTTGTAGTCATTGGGCGTTGATGGGTGTAAAGCTAGCAAACGCACAAGTCTCGATTGTGTTGAAAAGAAAAATCACTAAATGCAGACTCAGTTTCTTTCAAGGCAGCCATCTAACTCATATAAAGAAATGTTAAAGACATACATATCTTCTACTCAGGGCTACTAATGCAGTATAATTAGAGAGTGTTGAAGGCAGACACAGGTTTAGTCGAGGAAGCCATTCTACATTATTTGGAAACTGCTGAAACAATCTAGCTTACTAAGGGCATCCCGTTATTCTTAATTTGTTAACCTAAAATTTATTTGAAACAATACAACAACCAAATTCTCGAGGAATTTGTGGAGATACGGGAGTGATGATACAACTTCGTAAGAGTTGTAGACAAGTTAATCACCGAAAAATCAATGAAGCTATTGACGTTGTTGTCGTTAATTTGGGATGATTTCCAAGGGTTTGGATCAGATTTAGAAACCAAGAATGAATTAAGGAAAATAAATCTGAAGTGAACAAGAAAATGAAAGTTGGGCCAGAATCTTGAGGTGTTTTGAATTTGTTTACTGCCGAAAATTAAGGAAGAAAAAGAATTGAAGGAATATACTTTTGAAGATTGTTGCCGAGAGAAGAATAAGAAGAGTTGTTGTCATCGATCTGCCCTGGATGTTTATAATGAATTATTCTCGAAAGCAACAGGGAAGAAATTAAAGATGGGACTCGAGAATTTGAAGAAATCAGATGCAAGAACTGGTGAAATATTAAAGGGGATCTTGTCTGTTAAAATTGTGAATACATAGTCTCTATCATATACGTGGCATCATCCCAAGACAGGAGTACCAAAAGATACACACTTGAGATGCACAATATCAAAGCCCTAAAGCCTTTTTGTACCATCTCGAAGCATCCCTAAAAACAACGGTTCAGATTGGCCAAAGTGGCGATTGATGAGACGTGACAAAGAGAAGACATTATTCATTGCATGTCTGACAACACTATATGCATGAGAAGCACGTGTCAACCATGCGACTTGCGGGGAAAAACAAACAATCATGACTTACTTTATCCGCAAATGCATGCATCAAACGAGAACAAAGCAGTGGACCAGAGTTTGTTTTATCTGCACCATACTAGCGGAGGCATACACGTGGAGAGTCTTGAATGATTGAACAAGAGGTGATGTCGTGGCTATGATGCGGCCAGTTCAACATGAAAACAACAGAGCAAGGAGGGTCCGCACCCTTTCCTTACGGGAAAGATCATTAGAAAGCGCTCCAACTGGCAGAGTGGTATACAACTAAGGACTGCTGGGACCCGAAAATTAGCTCTAAATACCCAACTCAACTTGTGAGAGAGGGATCGACAATTCTTAGGTGGGAGATAACATTGAGAGTTTGTAACAGTGAGAGAGTGATAACTTTGGTGAGGGATTCATTTATTTAAACTTTAGTTCTTATTTCTCCTCATCAAGATCAGATCGATCTTGATCATCTTTGTAATTCTTTTGGAACATTCATAGTGAAAACATCCCTCAATACCCCCCGTGGAGTAGGCATAGACGAACCACGTAAGTCATGATGTCAATTTATTTATGCATTTCACTTTTTTTTACTATTTTATAGTTGAATGTTTGATTTTATGATATGCGAATAATGGGTTTTGACCGTAGGATCAACTCTGATGATCTTTTATGTTCACGGAAATCATGGGTTTTGCTGGTTGTGTTCAAAGTGTTTGAGGGACTAAGATGTATTCGAACCAAAAAAGGAAATTTGGTGCAGCTTCGATGGGGTTTTGACAGAATTTGATGCACGACCCCTCTCGAAAATCCACGACTAAGTTCTCTTTGCCGCTAACTACTGTGGCACGATGGATGTTTGCTGGTGGGTTAGGACAAAAATCAAAAGCTAAGACAATTTAGAAATATGGGCTCAATTTCGTGTAAAAGAATATGGGTTGGTCTTGGAAAGATATTTTTAGGCTAGAAAATAGCCAAGAAAACAAGTTGTTTCCTTGGTTTCCTAATGTAAAATGGAAAAGATTAGTGACTCCAACAATAATACTTATGCTTATGCTGCTAATGCATAATTCCTACTGTAAATTAAAAAAATAATAATACTTATACTGCTAATGTTAAACCATGGATTTTAGTGATTTTAAGGACCCCTCGAGACATTATAAAACTAATATCATTAAGTGTTTTTTTCCTATAAATATCGTCTACCCAAACACAATGGGATCGTCTTTGGCTTGAAGTTATCTCGTATCTCTTCAGGATAACGAGCTAACGTTCTGTCTTTCATCTTTATAACAAAATCTTCATATGACAAAGGCCTAAAACTCTTATATATAATTCATCAAATGACCAAATTAAATAGCCAATGAAGTAATTTTTTTTTGGTAGTTTCTCATACTTGAAAGTTACAATGATTTTTTTTCTTTGAGGCAAGTGTAACAACCGTGTTTCTAAGAAGAGGTTTCGTAGTATCAACCGGAACACGATCTCTTACGAATCCGCCCCATTTGCTAGCTTCATCTTCAGATATTGGCTTGGCATTTCCGATTTTTTTAGCTCTTATGTTCATCATACTCATAGGAAAATCATTGAACTGCAACCAAAAATAAACATATCGGAAATCACAATCCCTAGGAAGAAGGTCAGTGTCACATCTCTCTAATAGCATTAGATCATCATTTATGTACCACGTACCCAAGAACATAACTTCAATATCACACTGGTACTCGAAAGAGACTTTGTATATTTTTCCTCCTAAATCAGAAATGCATAGTTATGAGACATGAAGATCTCCATGACCTTCAAATGACATCAACTAGGATTTCAAATGAGTATTCTCAGTTGTTAATAAGTTTGAAGACTAAACTCTTCTTCCATTTTGGGTTTGGTTCAGCTTGTTCCTCTATATCGTCAAAGGATAGGATTTGAGAATATTCGATAATGAAAAATATTTTATTCGATATATCTTCTTAGTTGTTCTCTTTGTTAGATGTAGAAGCCAAATAAAGGATAAAAAGAAGAGAGAAGAAAAGGAAATAAATTAGAGAGAAAAAGTAAAAGAGGAAAAACAAGAAAGGTCAATAAACATAGGGAGAAGAATCGTTATATGAAGTGAAATCATTATAAAATGAAGGGACAAACATCATGACTAGGGCTGTCAACTTGTCCAGTTTTTTCCGGGTACCACTGGACCAGGCCCAAATAAAAAGGTGGGTCCAGTTCATAATTTAGTGGACCCGAAATCAGATCCGATTAAAAATCTAAATACCCGTTGGGTCCAGGAACTCGTTGGGTTTTTGAAAATCAATGATATCTTTTGATAAATTTATTTTATCTTCTTCACGTTGACTTAAATCTAATAAATTTTCGTATGCAGTTATTGTTATATTTATATAAATAGTAAATAAAGAAAAAATCTAAGAAAAAAATGAAATGAAAAAAGAATTCAACTAAAACTAGACGAAAATTTAGAATTTATAGTAAAATTAACAAAAAAATAATACATATTCAGATACCCGGTGAGCAATATCCATTAGGACCAGAAAAACTTATCGATTCCCAACGGTTATACCTATCACATACCAATATTATTAATAGGTCCAATTTTAGGACCCGAACTCGGACCTGATTCACTCGATTAATCGGGTATCCATTGACATCTCTAACCATGACGAAACAGAGTTTAATATTTTTCGGTAACGTGACTACAAACTTTGTTAATCTGGCGATCTCATTTTAAGTTTAATACGTCAAAATAAAAAATCTCCTTAAAATTTTGATTAAGAAGCAACTGGATTGACCGGCTAAATACAAATTAGACCAGCCGGTGTCCAGATCAGTTAATCTAACACAGTTTGGAAAAAAAACTTGGTCAGTGTCAAACAAACCAGTTGTTTATTTGTCCAACCTACCAGTTTGGTCCGGTTTCTAACATTGCCCGGAGAAACAACAGATTTCAGATCGAGGATGATGGAGATGGACCCACATAATAAACATAAGATGATACAAATTGGTGGATCATCTGATCTGTTTTACATGTTGTTTCGTAGGTGGTGGTGAGTCCACTGTTGTAAGACGCGCATCTCTATGTATGACACGTGTTTTAAAAAAATTATTTCCTTTCCGAGAATATATATTTTGTGTGTGAAAAGAGTAAAAAAAGAGTCCTATTTACAACTCTCTATACAATTTTAATGGAGAAAAAATTCTGAAAATTATTCTTGTCTCGGTTTTCTTCTTCGGCAAAGAAATAGGAAAGGTAAGGAACATGACTAAGAATTCTAAGCTGTGTTTATTTGGTTGTGATGATTGATTTTAATAAGCTCGGAAAAAGAATTTTTTATATGAAATTTTTTATTTTGATCTTCTTAGTTTTTGATCGGGTTCATTATAAGATAAATTTAGGTTTTTCTTATTAGGTATCATATATTCTTAATTTATGATTCTATGTTCGTGATCTTAGTAAGGATTTTGATTTTTTGTTGTTAATTTGTTCGTTTTGTTTATATGATCCTATCATCCTACCACTGGATTGCCTCACCGTCAACATAAATTAGAAGTTATTTTGAATGTTAGGGTTTGGTAGTTTGTGGTAAATACGGTTCCAGTTTTGTTGTATATATGTTTTCATTTTCATGTCCTAGGTCTTTGATCTTCCTAGTATGATTCTGTATGCTCTTATATATGGATTATTTGTTTATGTTATTTCACGCATACAGGTAGTGAATTAATCAATTGTGGAATCTCAAAAATGTCCAGTGGAGAAGTCAGAAGGGTCTCACGTCAAGATATACAACTGGTAAGGAACTTTTAAGCTCTTTAGTAACAAACATATCCGCACTGTTATAATCAAATATCAAATCGAGACGGCTATTCTGAACTTGACTTTGAAACCTGATTCTCAATATTCAAGGTTTTCAACAGTATTTCTAGAAAAAAAATAAACTTTGAAATGTGAATTGATTTCTTAATTTAACTCTTCAATCTTATGAAACATATTTAATGACCATTAAACTGTTATGATCTTGGTTAGTTACATTGGGGGAAAATAATCAATGAGATGTCAATATTTTAAATATATAATGTTATTAGTATGTTATATGTATAATGATCTTACTAAGATTACCAATATGTTCCCTTAACCTCGTGATGCTAATTCGAATGTTGTCAAGTTACCATGAACTAAAATTTAAGAAAATGATTCTTCTACTTGAACTTTTACTTGCCTAAAGTTCTACAGAGACACATTTGTTTTCTTGTAGATTTCATATTGTTTGTGTGACTTTGTGAGCGTTTGTTATTTCTCAAATCAGTCTCCTTTCTACCTAAAAGTTTGAAATAGTTTTACAGAATATGAATCTTTTGAAAGCATTTGGGATAGCTACTTATTGACTTTTTAGGTTCTGAAACAACTTCTTGATTCCCTTTATTGAGTTTCAAACTTATTTAGTGGTGTGCCCTTCTTCTTCTTCAATAGAACACAGGATTTAAGTTTTACAGATCACCTTTTTATTTAAACCGTGCTGTCTCTGTGTGAAGATTCAATTATATTTGGCCTTCAACTTATCAGTTTCACTGGAGCTCAATTTGCTAGCTGCTTAATGTCTGTGCACTTGTAGTGCCATTCTATACCATCGTTCCTTGCGTCTTTAGTAATATGTTTTTGATATGGCTTTTCTATCCCAGGTTCAAAATCTAATAGAGCGATGCCTTCAACTATACATGAATCAGAAAGAGGTGGTGGAGACGCTTTTGATCCAGGCAAAAATAGAACCTGGTTTTACTGAACTCGGTAACCATCATTTGTCATTTACACATTATTATGTCACATGCATTTCCATATGATTCATAAACTTGTACCGTCATGCTGTTGTCCGTGGAAGTAATTCTGGTCACAGCTTTTCTCAAATACTGGAAAAGAGGGAAAGTGTTTTTGTATATATTATGCGTATACTATGAAAGATGCTGGTTACATCAAAAGAAATTCAGCATAACTAAATGATATACTTTTAAAAAAAATTATGTGAACAACTCCAAAATTGTCAGTTTCAAAATAAACCCTTTGAAAATAGACCAAATTTTTGATCTTGAGAAAATGTTTGCTTGCAACCACCACACACCCAGTAGGTAATTGAGATCTAAAGTACTCAATAACAATTTCTTAATTTCAATAACCCTTTTTTCTGGCCCTTGAAGATTCTAGTTCTCAAACAGGCGGAACTGGGACTGAGTTGATACGTCTCAACCTGATTTACTTTCCCCTGTTAGCTATTTTAGTGCCGATTACTGGTTGTTGCGTATCTCGGTCTGATCAATTAGTTCTTGGAAAATACCTAATTGTTCGGTTGTTGTCATGCTTATTTTTTTGTTTCCTCAGAGTGAGGAATGTGAGATTCTTCATAATTTTTTTTTTTAAACTTCCCTAAAGTACCATGTTATTGCTATAAACTACCAAGGATTTTCACACTCCTTGCATGCCCCAAAACAACGTTTGCGTAGGTGAAAAAAGGTTGTCATTCTGAATGTGTTGAAGGCTTTAAGGGCTAAGGCTTACCGGCATAGTATGTGGTCTTGCCAACAGATTGATCTTATATGTCATGTTGTATTCTATGTTGTTATTGACTACCTGCATGCCTTGTCCTGTCAGTATGGCAAAAGCTCGAGGAAGAAAACCGGGAATTTTTCAAAGCCTACCATGTCAGATTGATGGTGAAGCACCAGATAATGATCTTTAATGAGTTGCTTGAGAAACAGGTGGAGCTCATGCGTAAGACGTGCCCTGTTGGAGTTGGCACTCTTCCAATGTCTAATGGATCTTCATGTATGATAAGGGTCTATATTGTTGCTTCTTTAGTAATCTGTGATTGCATTTGAGTTTCTTTTAGTGCTTTCCAGGTTTGTTTGGTTTTTTTATTCCCCCTTTTACCTTTCCTTCCTTTGCAAATTTGAATATTAGCTTGGAAGATTCAATCACAAATATCCCTGATTTCAATTTGGCACGTCACAGACTGCATAGTGAGACCACACTTTTTGGTCTCTGTCGCACATAGTGCATCCTAATCCATTTTCATCTCTAGTGCCATCTCTTCTTTTTTCCTCTTAGGTGCTTCTTTAGATAAATTTTATCTTTCAGGAATGTCACGTCCAATACGTATAACATTTAATTACTTATCAAGGGTTGTGTGCTTCTTGATAGCCACTGGTTTACAAGTACCTTACCACGTTTTAATTTAATCTGCATTTTGATTGCGGAGGTTTAATTTATTTTGATTCAGTATTTTATTTTTGGCATTAAAGTGACGTCTGAATTTACTTTCCTTACAGTGAATCAGAATCCTCCATGTTTCATGGCTGAGCAGAGAATGCAACCTTCAAGGCCGGAAAACATGCATCACCCGGTGGCCCCTTCAACTTCAATTCAAAATGGTGTGCATGGTAACATGCAATCTTCTGATGATTCATCTGCTCATACCGGAAGGATGGATGTCTCACAAAACATGCTTCCAACTCATGATGCACTGGGTATGATTCAAGGAGTAAATGGGATTGTCATCAAATCAGAATCAGGTTACTCGAACAGTTCCCCATTAGCATTTGGTCTCGACGGAAATGTTCTGGATACACGTCCGACAATTGTAGATGCATCCGTTGCATCATATAGCAGTGTGGAATCCAACTCACAAGCCCTTAATTCATCACTCTTGGACACCGATGCTTCTTCATTTGGCTTCTTAGGGCAGATTCCTCGCAATTTCAGTCTATCAGATTTGACAGCTGATTTTTCTCAGAGTTCCGGTTAGCCCGCCTCCTTTAGTTTTGTTTTGTTTCCCTACTCGTGATGTTCAACACTAATCACCTTTCACTTCTTATATTTCTAGATATTCTGGAGAGTTATTCAAGATCTCCATTTCTTGCTGGAGATACAGACGACTTCCTGGATTCCCCTGGAAGAGAACCTCAAGGTGAGACTTCAGCAGTCTGGATTTAAAGAACTAAATTAGGTAGCAGCTTATAATCTGTTTTGTCTGCAGGAGATAATAAGAGGTTGGACACCATATCTGAAGGCTTGAGTTTCGACGAGTTTGGCAGTGAATGATTAGAGACTTCCAATGGTGATCCTTCTATCTTTTAATTTCAACTTGACACATCTCCGCACCCTTTTAGTCTATTGTCAGTCTTCTGATAAACATTATCCATTGGTTAAACCTGTTCCTTGAGCACATACATGGTGTCATTCTTTCCCCCCACCTGAATTGTAACTTAATCTTATAAGATGGGCCATTTTTATCTTTGGAAGTTTCCTACTAAACATTTCAGCTAATTCAGGGTTAGCCCTAAAAAATAAAGAACTACTTGGGTTTTCACACCTGCATAGAAAATGACATGCCTTAGAGCATGGGCTATGGGTAGAGTGCTCTCCTTCAAAGTGAAGGAGTTTGATCAATTTTGATCAAATTAGACTCTACTATGGGTAGAGAGAAGACACTCTTTCACCCAAAGTCTATCAACCACTCCTTCAATCGAAGGAGTGCTCGCCAGTCTTCACGGATGACGGCTGAACTTCACCCGTTTGGGTAAAAGTTTCATCCAACGGCTGAAGTTCAATGATCCAACGGTTAAAAATAGAGTTGAAAGCTAGACGGGTGAACTTCATCCGTCTGGCTATTATTTTATTAAAATAAATAAATTTAAAAGCTAGACGGGGAAGTTCACCCGTCTAACCTCTTTTATCCCACTATCCCATAGTGTAAAAAACACTTCTTCGCCTAGTCACTCCTCCGTTTTGAAAAGAATAGTGTTAAAACACTCTATCCCATAGCCCTTGCTCTTAGGTTAATTTTGGGCTAGCCCTAAAATATCTATAAGTGGGAAATTCAAATGTTTCTATTTCCATGATTCCTCACCTCTGTTTTATCATGATAGAAAAATAGAATTTCAATACTAGTTGATATCCCTCAAAATGTACCTAGAGACTCTGCTCAACCATATCAAACAAATATCCATAACCTAGAACTTGATGACATATTTATGTAGATTTGGTATAGGACTGTAGAAAGCAGAAGGAGTTTTCGGATTTTCTTTGTGTGATGTTGCTCGGCCTTGGGTCTATTTTGTTTTAACCAAGTATGTTTATCATCAGTATATCCAAATATTTCTGCTGTAAATATTATAGATATGTCGGATAGTTGCATTTCTTGCTTTTCTTATCGTAGTTGTTTCAACTCTTCCACCCGCAGTGCTAAATAAACAGTATATCTGTGGAATTTTAATAATTAAAGGGGGTATGATTAAATGAATAGTCACTATTGCAGGTTTGGGGGGTTAATTATATTTGAGGGAAAATGGGGATGGGTGTAGGATTTTTATTTTATTTCTTAAGTGTAATGTTTTGTCAAATAGCTTGATTTATAGGTTTTAATTGGTTTTGAAAGCTGTCTTAATTTGCATTTACGGTGTATTTTTCTCATTTTTTGTGTTTTAATACAGGAGAAAATGATCTGTTAGTGACCTAGGACAGAAGTAATTGTACATAGCCATTCTGGAAATATGTGGAGAAATGTTTATGCACTGCGTCCAAAAAGAGGCATTTGTTTAAAGAGAGGTATTTATCTCAGTCTATCATTGTGAGCAGTTTTCAATTATCTCACTGAGGCCACACCTTGGTAGATTTTGAGATAAATGCTTACTAACCAAAAGTCTTTCGTTGTAACTGTTAGGAAGTTCAAATCAATTTCAAGTAATGGGTTTTTTATTTACGTGGGGCGTATTGTGTGATTGAATTCCATTAGGTCTTTTTATATTGGGATTAGAGTTTTGTATAAACAATAATAATGTTATGTGATGCAGATTTGGCTTACTGTTTTGATAGATGTTTCTTTTTACAATTTGTCAAATGAATTACTATTATTGGACGGTTGAATGCTACTTCGTATCCGCTGTCTCTTTGTTGCTTCAGCATTGATAGGTTTTGGATTTTAGTTTTGGTCTATCTCTGCACAAATGGTATATAATTATCACCATCCACTTCTACCGTCTACTAGTTGTAAAAGCGTCTCCACTACTAGCACAAGATTGTAAGAGCATTTCCAATGCAAGGGGTCAAGGTGGTCTTAAAAGAGCATGATACCTAGGACTTAGTTAACAATTCGGAATTCATCAAACGTACAAATATTATATGGATTCGTAAAAGTTGAATTTTGGCTAAAAATCCGGTCAATGGTTTGCTAAAAATCCGGTTAACGATTTGTGATTCGTGAGTAGTTCGGAACGACATATATATGTGTATAATTCGTCTATGAGATACTAATTTGGCTCTTATTATTCGACTAACCACTATTATTCGACTAACCATTACACCTAAGCAGAGATAAACTCACTACTAAGAGCATCTCCAACAAAAGGTGAGAATTTTATTTTCTCATGACACATAGGATTTTAGACCCTTATTTGAATTAAATTCATCTCCAACAGTAGGTCGTATAAAGTAAGGCCAAGCATTATGGTGAGGCTTATCGCTTGGCTATAACTTAATTATAGTCAAGCGACAGAGGGGTCGAAAAAATGCCACTATGGTGCTAAGCTATGGCTTGGCTTATTGAGACGGATACCTATAGCTTTTCTATACAGAGAAACGCCCGAATTTCTCATCATTCAACACTTCCAAACTTTTTTTCTTCCTCCTGCCCTCTTCCACCATGTTTACCCCCTTTTGATCTTCAAGGTGTTATAGGTCGATTTGTTGCGTCAAATTTAAAGGGTTTGCTCCATACTCATTCGTGATTCTATTGCATGTTCCAATTTCGAATTCCATCCACAAAATCATCAAAGGTAAGTTACTCTACTATTAGGGTTCTAAATACAATTTTTTTTTCTGATAATCATGAAATTGTTGATATTTGATTGATTATTTAAATTCCATGGATAGTAATTATGTTATATAGACATGTATGTACTTAGAAACCCATGTTTAACTTGTTATTTGATGATTAATTTTTGATTAAGGTGTATTAAAATGTGATGTTTATATATGTGATGACAGTGTGTTAAAATCCAATGGTTTATGTGATGATTCAAGTTATGCAAATATGTTAAAGTGTGATGACATATATACATATGTGTTGTAGGATTGAGAATGAATGAGTATTTTAATAGCATCATGAAAAATAAACATGCGGTTTCGTCGCCGCATAATGTCGATCATAAGTTTAAATGCCCAGAGGGAGAAGCTAGAGAAAAGGGAAGAAAATATCAGGGTAGTACTAGCAATGTTACTGAATTATATGGCATTATTGCTCAGAATCCCCATGCTAAACAAATTGTAGATAATTCCGGGTTTGGATCAATCTTTTTGATAGCTTATCCAAAAGTCAGCGACTTGGCTCTTACCTCCGGTATTAGCGAAAGGTGGTGGCATGCCACCAATACGTTTCACTTCCCTAGTTTTAAGATAGGCTTTACGCCGTGGGACTTCACACAACTATCAGGCATACCTATTGACAAAGGAACCCGCATAACATTGTAAAATCTTAGCAAGAAAGAAGTGCGTGAGGTTCTTCCGCAGTGGATAGATTGTTTGCTTCCTTTTGTATGAGAAGTTGGAGAAGAAGTAGTAGAAGAAAAAGAAATAGCTGTGCAGAGACAAAAACTTATCCACCGCCTGTCGGTGCTTCAAACAATTGTGTCTTCTCCATATTACCATATCTCTAGAGTCAATAATTTTAAATGAGGAACTATTGAACTGAATCACTTGCTGACGTTACTCTTCAGTTTTCTGTTGAGGTCTATCTCGGGATTCAGAATAGTCTGATAAAATCGTTTATTGAATCTAGAAAAGGGCAAGATATCGACATTAAGTGTCAAGAACAAATGGCAAGGTGGTTCATGATGTGGGTTATTGGTAATATATTGTTCCTGAACAAGAACGATATGGTCTATATTTCCGGGCTAATGGTATTTGGTGATTTGAATATAGTCCACAATTAGGATTGGGGTTCAGCAATTTATGGTCATATGTTATGGAGTTTGAGTAACGCAGGAGAATGGAGGCCTTGAGTTCTTTTGGTATCTATTAGTGGTAAACATTTTTATACCCACTTTTAATTATTTTTTTTTGATGTTGTGTTACATAACGTTAGTTAGTGGTCAATAATTTTTTCTAAATATTTTTGGTTGTGCAGCTTTGGTTTTGGGCGTATTTCAGGATTTGCCGGAAGAAGAGTTTGATCTATGGCCGGGTGGTCGTCTTTATGATAACAGACAAGATTGAGAGGAAAAAGTAAACAAAAAGATACATGTAGGCACTCACTTTCAATGGTTCGAAACCAAATTGATAACTTCGCATCGACAACATGGGAGCCGTGGTTGGAAAGTCGATGGAGAGGTAGGGAAAAGATGATACATGCAAAACTAATTTCCGAAGATCGTAAAGTTTTTTATGATCCTTTTGGAAATTCCACATATGCAACTGAAACAAGTTCTTGCTAATGTTCTGTACTTGGGAGAACGTCGTCTCATACAAGTACGTGGAATTTGGGTAGTACTGGGGAATCCACCTGACAGTACAACAAACATTACGACCGCCTACTTGTACAACAACAATTCTTTTGATCCCTTAAAGTTCAATGAGGTCGATCGTACCCATTACTCTGAGCTTTGGAGTCAATGCTCGGTCGGGAGATAATCCTCAAGGGGATTCTCAATATGCCGATCAAAGCAGGACAACATTTGAAGACCATGGTTATGTACATAAAAAAGGACATCCATCATCTTCTAATGTCATGCACGAGGATCCTTTTTAGGGATCATATGAGCCATGGCGTTAATTTTAGATTAAAATGTTCCTTATTATCTTAATTAGCTTTTTAGATCATGTAACCTAAAGAATTCAAACGAGCAAACGGTGTTACAATAGTTTTAGACTAACGACTAGTTTTTTGTACAAGGGGTCATTTTACTGTGTAACAGATATTTTTTGAATTCAACTGTTAAACGGGTAGTTTTTGAATTCAAATGTTTAACGGATAATTTTTGAAATTTACTGTTCAACGTATATTTTTTTAATTTTACTGTTGAACGAATAGTTTTTCTTATTTTCCTAGTGAAATTCTGCAAACATTGTTTCTAACTTGAACGGAAAAATATGCAGCGATCCACCAAAGAAGAAGATGTTGGTCTTGTTCAAGCGTGGATATTAGTTACAGAAGAGCACGCTTGTACCCATCAACCACGCAACCGTTTCTGGGTAACTATATTCGATAACTTTGTTGAACTAACGGGTAATGCAAAGGCTTGAATAAAGATAAATCTTCAAAATCGATTCAGAATTAACAACAGAGAGGTGAAAATATTTATAGTCATTCATTTTGAAGTTAACATACGAAATCCTGGGATGACGTATGTAGAACGAGTGAGTATCTGAATATTACAGTCAAGCATTGAGTCTCTCGTTCACAGTAAATATACCTAACTTTGTTATATTTCATATTTTCAGAAATTGTCAGATGAATTCGAATTTATTGAAGAAACGGGCAAAGCATTTGCGTTTGATGAATGTTATGAACTCTTGAAGAACAATCTTGCACACTACAATCCTGATGAATGAAGCTTTGAATGTAACGTTCTGAAGTTTATGTACTCTTTTAAAGTTGGTTAACCAGTGGTACAATGTTTTTAATACTGTTAAAGTATAAGCAAATTAATAAAATCTTAATTCTAAGCGTAACTCACTTTCGCAGGAAACACGGTTACACTTAGCATGTGCAACAAGCCTTTAAACCCCTAGGTGACCCTAGTGGACGAGTTGAGTCCCGTGAGGGTTTACAGAAGATGTACCCACAAAATCTAGACCATTGGTTGTCAATTTGGAGGAAAAATGCCTGGGTAGAACTGCTGATTTTCTTGTGGTGGTGGAGGAACTCCACGTGCCTGCAACCTTTGCAAAATTTCTTGTTGTTTTAGTTGATAGTATAATCTTGCATTTGGAGCCAACGTTGAGAGATGCTTTTCCATTATGATTCTTTCGTCCAATTCTTTGTTGAGAAATATTTGTTGTTGTTGCGTTGATACCATATTTTGAAAAATTTCTTGTTGTTGTTGTTGACGAGGTTCATTCGATATTCGTGTTTCTTTAAAAAATTCAATAAGCTTAGAACCCGCGTCACTGATGAGTGATTCTTGTGATGATGGTGTAGAGGGGGTGCTTGACTGAGAGAGCCTTTTCTTGGATACCCTTTTAACATGAGTCTTTGAATAAAATTTATCGATAAACTACTCGGTATTAATTGGACTTACATCTGCAACAGGGATGCCAGACGAAGTTGGAAATTGATTTATAAATTGTGTTTGATGAACTTGGCTTGATGATGGATTTTGGGGAGTAGGGATTGAATTGAATAAAGATTAAGGGATTGACTTGAGAAACAATTTTGGGTATTAGGGTGTTGGGAACCCAAATTATAAACATTGGTTTCTTCTTCCATATTCGCGTCTTGACTTTGATCCTCTGTTTGAATGTTTTTCAGCATCTGATGTTCTAAATTGCGGCTGAAAGTTTTGGTGGTCTCAGTGTAATATTGCGGGATTGCCATTACACCCTGCATTAATGTAAATGATGCATAAGTTAGTAGGAAAAAAATATACAGACAAAAACTAATTGAAACAATTGTTGCGAGGATAGTTTAACTTACTCGGATAATTTCATCCATGTCCTAATGATTTGTGGTAACATCAGCAAGACATTCAGAATATTTATTCACTTCAACCCTGATAGTGTTAAATCTACTTCGAATTCCAGAACTAGTACGCCTGTAAACATTTGCACCAGAAAAACTACAAAACTTTCAAATACTTTATCCCAAAAAAAAATTGCGTCAGAAAAATAAGTTCCCTTCTTTCTCTAGATTACAATAAGCAATACAGAGATACATATCTTCTACATGAAAGTTTTTATTTCTCGTAATTTTACCAGACGATATTTTTGTCTACAAAAGAGATTGAAAAGAGATGAAAAAGAAAAAGGAAGAGAAAAAAACTTATAAGAAATAAAATTAGAGGGGATTTGAATAGGAAATCAAGTTAAAAGAAATTGATTTGGTATGATTAGAAAAGAGAAAGAGGTTGCTATTTATAGAGAAAATTTCTCAAAAAATTTGAAAAAAGTATCTGTTGGGATCCGAGGGTGGAGGACATAGAGCCATTATTGGTGATGGATGGCCAAGATCGGGTGTGAGAGAGGTGTAAAGAAAAAAAAGGTCAAACAAATATAATTGCCAAGACAAATTCTAAGGATTTTGTCAGGACTGTGACGAATACCTGGTATCCATCCCACCTCTGAGACGGATACTGGGTCTCCGTAAAGTACAATTTTTTGACGGAAACCAAGTATTCGTCTTTATGGCTTGGATAGAGGAGGGATCACATCTGATCCCTCCTCTAGCCAAGCCAAATGTTTTGGCCAGATTATAGACAAGCCATGCCCTATAGAATGCCTTTGAGCTAGACTAAGCTGTAGCCAAACGATTTCACTCACCATAGTGCTTGGCCTAAGAGGGGTGCCAAATTAAATATAAAAGTCTTGGAGAAAGTCTTATCTAGACTTTCGGAATGACCTCCATGTTATTTTTTTAACTATATTATTATTTCTAAAGAAATTTTTCTTAACCAATAGGAAAAATGAACTCACATTTATTCTTTATCCATAAATCAAATCATAAAAATAATGCCTCATACCATTGGAGATGGTTCATTAGCGAAACATTCTTATTTTTGCTACATATATAAAACCCCACAAATAAGAGTCTAAACCACTGTATAGTATTTTTAGCATCCACTATTGGATATGCTCTAAGCTAAACGTAAGTAAAGAAACACTAGAGAAAGAACTTACACTTCATTGGCAAAATCTTCCAGTTGGGATCTTGAGGAGAGGCTAAGATTACCTATTTATAGGTTTGTCTTCTCTGATACTAATTGAAACGACGAGTGTACCAAGTACACCACAATCTTTTCAATATTAAATAATGCATACTCACCTTGTATAATCTTATCGAACAATGACGACTAAACGATTATTTCAACAAGGTGTTTCTTGGAAATAGTGAAAGTTCAATTTGAACTAACTATAGGATCGTTACCAAGAATGGATAAATGTACAAGTATGATTACTTAATTATAATTAAAATTATAATGCGAAAAGTAAATCAATCATACAACACACAAAATTGGTTAACGAGGAAAACTGTTTGGCATAAAAACCCCGGGGCTTAGTCCAGTTTTGAATACTGTCATAATTAAGTCACTATACAAACTAAAACCCTGGAAAAAATACTTGATAGAAAACTCCCGGGACCTAACCCATTTTGTGTTTGGTTAAATTTTTATCCAACTTAAGGGTTGGTACTTGAAAACGACGTCGACTTTGGTAGACTCGATTAAGTTTAATTTTGATTAAATCTATCATTTAAATATTTATGTATTTACTATGTTACTTTTCACTTGTTAATCGATACTAATAAAACTTTAAACCTTTTTTACTCTTCTCTAAAGTTTTTTTGCAAACGCTTATAACTTGTTTTGATGTCTATTTGGAAGTTGTTTTTTGACTTTTGGAAACTAAAAAGTAAAAAATAAGTATGGACGGTACAAATATAATCGATTTTTAGAAGTTAAAATGTAGCTTCAAGACAAAGCAAAAAATATCATTTTGTTGTGTAAGCAGGTCATTTGTGGGTGGCCAACCACTTCACGTGCCTAGACTCCTCTAGAATAGACGTCAAAGTATTGGGAAAACTTATCTGCTACTTAGATAAGGTTTAGTAAGAGAGAACTTAATCCTTAAGGTTACAATGCAATTTTAATGTTGACGAGTATGCTAACATGTGGCGTTCTATAGTGAACTTAGTTAGGCTATAAATAGCCGTATACATATGATGGTACTCGGTGGTGTTATGTAAGAAAACCAAATAGTAATATCAGAAACAATAAGGGCGTGTTTGGTATGTTTTTTAAAAATAGTTTTTAATTTTTTTTTAATGTTTTTAAAATATATTCTTTTTCTTTGTTTTTATTTTCTAATAAATTTTTAAAAATTGTTTGGTGGAAATGTTTTTAAAAACATATTTTTTAGAAATTAGTTATAAGTTAAAATTGATAATTCAAAAATTAGTTATAAACCTTTTTTAAAGTAATTCAAAATTAGTTTTAAACTTGCACAAATACTTCACACATTGCAACAATTTACTAAAAGTTGTTTATGCATTTCCAATAAGAGAAATCAACCGACTCCCCATCCTTCCGAACAATGAACATACACCGAGAGCTTTTAAAATCTGGATGGTAGCCAATCTGTTCTCAAATACAAACCAAATGTTTCAAGAATGAGCCAATGTCATGAATAAATGAACAAACAGGTTTCATCGTCTGGAAAGCTAACAACTTGGGTTAAATCAACTACACAAGATGATCAAAAAATATATCAAGCTTATTTAATTCATTTTCTCATCACTTGAGCACTGTCTGAGTCCCGTTGACATGGGACCGAGTTAAAACTATCCAAGACCATGTAGAACCATGTTGAGTTGGCAGATCTTTATTACTACTTCATTATGATATCCAGCTGTACTAAAACACATCATGTTATCCATTCATATGGGTCTAACAAACCAGCTTAGATTCAAGCATGAACAAGGTTTGATTCTTTTACTGGACTACAACGAGTAACAAATTGTGGCAGCGTTCACTCCTGGCCAGCTTAAATGATTGTGATAAGAGTCGCAGTTTGAACATAGTCACATATGGAGTTTGAAGTTTCATGTTATACTATTTCTATATTGACAAAACTCTTTCCATGTTTTCTCACCTCAAGTCCGACACTCAACGAATACCATGCTATACCATTCCCCCTACAGTGTGTTTAAATCACATTGGAGACAACTTGACTCAATATCTCATAAATAATGAACCGGACCATTTTTAAGCGCTAAATATTGAAGCAAGCTTAGGGGACTATGACATCTATCAAACCCATAACCCCCATGCACAAGACATACAGACAACCCGTCAATTACCACTCCACATATCCTCTCTCTTATTCATATCGCAACAATCTTATCCTGTGAAAGATTTTCACTAAATGGAAGTTCTACTTTTAGGATATAAGAAGAACTAGCTATTAGCAATTACACGATGTATCAGAGTACTACTGTTAGTCAGGGTTTGAGTTCGACGACATAGGTCAGACACAAGTATAGATTTTCACTCATAAAACACATGGTAGAAAGGGGAATCAAAGTTGTGAAAAGTTCACAATGCAAACATTTGGATATATTTAGCAAAAATGAAGCTAATTTGAGAGATAAAGGTACAAAACTGTGGCATACCTTGATATAGTCAATTCCTGGTCCAATTTTCTTTTCATACTCTGGGTGATAAGGAAGTAACTTGTCCCGGATTGTTTTTTCATGCTCAGGAATCAGTCTATCTTCACTTTCATACCTACAATGAGAAATCATATTCAAGAACAGTGATATTAGCAACAGACAACAGAAAGAAAATTTAATGAGTAAGTTCTCATAGTTCCAATTTAGTTGAACTCATACATCATAATGCTATAAAGCTAATTTCTCCTGACTACAACACAGGTCCAAGATACAAACATATTAATTCACTTTCTTATGCATAATTGAATCTATTCAAGACACTTAGAGATAACCTCCTCGCTCAAGCACATGGAATTGTCAGTTCAGTAGTTGTGGTTCTATTACAAGACTTTCAAGTCCAACGATGCGACCTATATAATAATATGAAAATGTGACTACAAATCTGTGGATACAACATGTGAGTCAAAGCAATACTAACAAACCTCTTAAAAAAGCAACAACAAAGTTGTTCTCTGAAATACAATCCTTACCAATGCACATCTCTGAGAATTTAATTCCAATTCAACTTACATTCAACCTACAATGATAAGCTTATAGTCTCCATTCTCACGGTTCCAACTAAAGAGTAATTCAAATTGGGGAAAAAAATCATTGAGCTCAACAAATTGGGTAAACTTGAAAATTGACAAGTGTCAGTTTCATAATTCAGGTACTGCAAAACATGTATCTGCCACACATGCATACACTAGTAAGCTCAAAATAAAGTGAGATTCTTAATTGAAACAAAATACCTAACCCTAAAATTATAGTGTTTTTCTTCAGCTCAAATATGGTATCAAAACGGGCTTAAGTCACTGTAAGCTAAAAGTTGGTTCCTAAAAATTTACTAACAGGACAAGCACCTGAGAGGATTTTCAAGAGACTAAACTAGTATACACAGCCCACTACCAAGAAAGCATGCAGCTAACTCATATTAATCAGCACTTTCTAAAGGCTCCTTTCTATGTGAGCCAATCTAGTAACAAGCTAAGAGGAGATCAAAGAAATCAAAGAGATAGGCGGAACTCAAAAGGAACCTAAGAACACAGGGTCACAATGGGGCTGAAGCCACAGAAGCTAATAGTTGGTTCCTAAATAGTTTACTAAAGAGACAAGAACCTGGAGAATTTCCAGGAAAGCAACAAACTAGATTTTCAAAGAGAACAAACTAGTATACACAACACACAACCAAGAAAGCAAACAAGAAAGCACAAAACTAACTTATATTAATCAGCACTTATAACCGCTCTTTTCTATATGAGCCAATCTAGTAACAAGCTAAGAGGAGATCAAAGAAATCAAAGAGATAGGCGGAACTCAAAAGGAGTCTAAGAACACAGGGTCGGAATGGGGCTTAAGCCGCATAAGCTAATAGTTGGTTTCTAAATAGTTTACTAACGAGACAAGAACCTGGGAGAATTTCCAGGAAAGCAACAAGCATACATATCACACACGATGAGGATCGATGTAAACCATTCTAAAGAGGCTCAGCACACACAGAAGATAATTAAAGTTTACTAGACGAATTCTAAGAATGCTTCAAACTACGACTATGCATATTAAAAGTACTCAAAGCAAATGGAGACAAGCATTAGACAGGGAGTAAAAAGCTAAAAGCTTATCAAATACTGTTAAAGAATATCGCAACATCATATTATCACTCAAAAGGAATGGAGAACACAAAACTGTAACCACCAACATGACCCTATCATTAAGAATAAACCATCTAAACCATTTTGCATTCATTGATAAATCAACATAGCAAGTCATACCCCTTTTTGACCACCCCTAAAAACAAGAACAACACTATTGAATTGTTTGGACATATTAACCAAACAATGAAGAACCAACAAACATTCACATCCATCCATTCATGCACAGACACTAGTAATAGTAGTTGACAAAGATAGTAACATAGATACTGTCATAAGAGAACTCACCTTTTCTTGATGCAAGGAAGGGAAATATTACAAGAATAATCTTTAGTCAAAAGCTCACTACCCCCTGTACTGCACACACATAGAATTACAAAATACAAAATCATAAGCAAATAAAAAAAGAAGAAAAAACAGAATCAAACTCAACAGTAATATCTTCAAAACTTAGAATACCAATCTGAAGTAACTTGTAAAAGTTATCAAAATTAAGCATAAACCAGTTCATATTACTGTGTAAATCAACCTAAATGACCCTAATTTTGAAATATCCCCAAATGTTTTTAATTTTATGAAACCCTAATATCAAATCTAACTCATAAAGTCATAATATCAAAATCAGTTCAAATATAACTCATAATATCAAAATCAAAGAAGAATATGAGATAAAATGATACATGCAATACCTTTATAACCAAGCTCATAATCAGTGTCTTCTGCTCTAGCTTTTAGGTTCGACTGATGGTGATGTTTGTTACTTGATCAGACTAGAAGAAGAAGAAGAAGATGGTGGCGTTGGCCGTTGAGAGTGGTGGCGATGGAGTGGTAGCAACTTTCTCCAAAACCTTGGGTAACAACTATCCAAGTAGTTCACAGAGAGAGTTCACAGAGAGAAAGAAAAAGAAAAATGGAGAAAACGATTAATTATCGTTTTTGTTTTTTCATTTTTGAAAACAGAAAATAGGTAAAAAATTTTTTCTAAAAATACCCCTACCAAACAAGTTTTTTCCCCTTTTCTGTTTTTTCTGTTTCTAAAAACAAAAAACTGTTTTTAAAAACTATACCAAACATGCACTAATACTCTTATTTCTCAAACTCTCATTTCTCACCGTCTATCCACTTTCTTTTTTAAGCGAGTGATATACATATGTATAGCACTATTACTAAATACTACTACCATTAGTATAATAAAATACTATTAAACTAATAATTTGTTAAGTGATATTAATTAATATAAAACGTTATCAACACGAAGCTCTCAACGGCCGACGGTGTAGCTGCTATTACTCGACAACTAAAATACAGGAAATATAGGTAGTTATTTTTTCTTTAAATATTTTTTTAAACGACAAATCTAATAAAACTCGAATTCACAGGTTACGATATCTTAGAAAATAATTATATTTCTTGGCTACTTGATGCGGAGCTTCATCTTGAAGCTAAAGGCCTTGGGCAGGCAAATCAAGAAGGAAACACCGCGTCCAGTAAGGACCGCGCTACAACCATAGTTTTCCTCTAACATCATCTCCATGATGATTTGAAAAAAGAAAATTTGACAGTTAAAGATCCACTTACTTTGTGGAACTGTCTGAAAAAGTGATATGACCACCTGAAGTTGGTCATACTTCCAAAAGCTTGAAATGATTGGTTGAACTTGCGGCTGCAAGATTTTCATTCAGTGGCATCTTCTAAATCTGTTAGGTTTAAAATAACCTCACAACTAAAATTGTATGGTGAGACTGTCACTAAAGAATAAATGTTGAAAAAAATATTTACAACCTTTCATGCCTCGATTGTGCTCCTGCAACAGCAGTATCGAGAACATAAATTTAAAGAATATTCCGAGATAATTTCTTGCTTATTGATTGCAGAGCAGAATAATGATCTTTTTTTGAAAAACCATGAAGCTCGTCCCACTGGTTTCGCAGTTGTGCCTGAAGCACACGCAACTACATCTTATGAACGAAGAAATAGTCATGGTAACAAAAGCAAACGTGGATATGGCAAAAGAAACCAACGTGGGGGCTATAAAAATGCACGGGGAAATTATGCCCGTTATCAGCCGTACCAACGGCCGTTGAAAATTGTGGAACCAAAAGAACAAAAGAAAGAAAAGGAAAAAGTTCTTATAGTCAACCTCCTCAGAAAGATTTTTGCTATAGGTGTGGCTTAACTGGTCACTGACAGCGTACCTGTCATGTGCTAGAAAATTATATTAAACACTATTAGGCATCCCAGAAGTGACCTGTCGAAGATATATAGGAAATTTTAATAGAGGTTAGTGTTCACAATACCAGTAATACCCACTTGGATGTATCAGATTATCTCGTCGACCCTGAAGGTGGCGAGCATATCCAGTTTTCTTTTGATGAGTTGTAGAACAAAATGTTTTCTTCATATGCCCTGTAGTATATTTTCTTATATTTTGTGAGTTTTTTTTATGTATATGTTTTTATGTATGTTTTGTTTATGTATACCACATTTTTTTGGTGTATAATACAAGTGGATGTTTTGTTAATACTTTCTCTCGTCTATTTATATTGAAGGATATGGATTCCAGAAGTAATCTATCAAACTCTAAGACAGACGATGAAGATGTTTGTTTGGTTCGCAGTGGAACAGCAAACACAATTTTTCGAACCCATAAATATTTCATAACCCTAAATAGGTTTAAGGGTAATGTAAATACTATTTCGGGTTCGAGTAGTCTGATAGACGGCTCCGGAAGAGCATGTATCATTCTACCAGGTAGTACAAAGTTAATTATTAAAGACGCCTTATATTCTACCAGATCCCAGAGGAATCTGTTGAGTTTTAAAGATATTCGGCGTAATGGTTACCACCTTGAAACAACAGGTGAGCATAATATGGAGTATTTGTGTATTACATCATCTGTTTCGTGCCAAAAACATGTTGTATAGAAGGTTAAGGCTATCTCTTATGGGTTATATCTTACGAGAATTCAAAATGTCGAATCTAATGTTGTCATTAACCAGAAGTTTAATGACCCTGAATTATTCAAGCTTTGGCATGATCGGCTTGGACACCCAGGTTCTACCATGATAGAACAATAAAAAATGCTCATGGACATCATTTACAGAACCAGAAGCTTCTGTTGAGTAAGGATATGAAAATTGTTGCTTGTTCACTGGGAAAACTGATTTTAAAACCATCTTTAACAAAAGTTATTATTGAATTCTCAACATTCCTCCAGAGGATCCAAGGTGACATTTATGGGCTCGTCCACCCACATTGTGGACCATTTCAATACTTTATGGTATTGATAGACGCATCTGATAGATGGTCTCATATTTGTCTATTATCAACACGTAATGTTGCGTTTTTTAGACTACTTGCCCAAATTATTCGTCTGCGTGCCCATTTTTCGAACTTTCCTATTAAGTCCATTCGTCTTGATGGCACTAGTGAATTTACATCTAAGGCTTTTGATGCTTACTGCCTTTCAGTTGGTATTAATGTCGAGTATCCTGTAGCACATGTACATACTCAGAATGGATTAGCTGGGTCGTTTATAAAGCATCTTCAGTTAATTGCTCGACCACTACTTATGAGGACTAAATTACATGTATCCGCATGGGGACATGCCATTTTGCATGTTGCGGATTTAGTCCGGCTTCGACCAACTGTTAGCCATCAATATTCCCCTTTACAACTTGTTTTGGGGAAGCAACCAAATATTTCACATTTACGTGTTTTTGGTTGTGCTGTTTATGTGTCGATTGCACCTCCACAACGAACTAAATTTGGTCCACAACGTCGCCTTGGTATTTATGTTGGTTTTGATTCACCGTCTATTATAAGGTATTTAGAACCTTTAACAGGTGATGTCTTTACAACTAGATTTGCAGATTCTTATTTTGATGAGACAATTTTCCTGTCGTTAGAGGGAGAAGGTAATACGTCAGAAGAACGACGTGAAATATCTTGGTACACACCAAGTTTGTCTCATCTTGATCCTTGCACGAATCAGTATGAAATTGAAGTGCAAAAGATTATACATCTGCAAAATATTATAAATCAAATGCCTGATGCATTTACTGACACCGGTTGAATTAAAAAATCGTATGTGCCTGCTAGAAATGCTCCAGCTCGGATTGATATACCGACATGACAAGTTGGGAGCTCAGCGGCAAACGAGTCATCAAAGGCACGCATGAAGCATGTACGTCAAGTTGGATAAAAATATTCTATCCTTGGAAAGAGGAAGAGCCAATCTGTCTCGATCAAAGATAACACTCCCGAAGAGGCTATAGATAGTGCTTCTGAAGATACTATCAAAGAACGACCCATTTTCTCTGATGAACCTCCTGAAGAGGATAATGTCTCGACTAAGACACATGCACATGTAAATGAGGAAATTTCCATAAATTACGCATGCGACAGAGAAGTATGGGATCGTAACACAGTTATTGTCGACGATATATTTTTATTCTAAATAGCTACTGAAATTTCCAACAATAATGATGGTATTGAACCACACTCTATAGAGGAATGTCGACAAAGAGACGATTGGTCGAAATGGAAAGTGGCAATCCAAGCTGAATTTGATTCTCTCGCTAAACGCAATATTTTTGGGCACATAATCCAAACACCAGAGAATGTGAATCCTGTAGATTACAAATGGGTGTTTTTGAGAAAGCGTAACGAGAAAAATGAAGTTGTTCGCTATAAAGCGCGACTAGTGGCAAAAGGTTTCCTGCAGAAACTTGGGATTGACTATGAAGAGACATACTCCCCTATTATAGATCCAATTACCTTTCAATATTTAATAAGTCTGGCAGTCTCTAAAAGGTTTGACATGCATCTAATAGACGTGGTCACTGCATATATATATGGGCAAGCTAGATACAGACATTTACATGAAACTTCCGGAAGGATTCTAATTACCTAAAGGGAAACCACGTCATATGTATTCACTTAAATTAAATAGAGCTCTATACAGATTAAAACAATCCGGGCGAATATGGTATAATCACCTCAGTGAATACTTAATAAAAGAGGGATATGTGAACAATCCTATTTTCCCGTGTGTGTTTATTAAAAGGATGGAATCTGGAATTGGAATAATAGCTGGATATGTTGATGACATCAACTTTATTAGAACTCCTGATGAATTCTCCAAAGCAATTAAATGTTTAAAAAAGGAGTTCGAGATGAAAGATCTCGGTAAAACAAAGTTTTGTCTTAGCCTACAACTTGAAGATTATGAAAGTGAAATTCGTGTCCATCAAACCACTTATACATAGAAAATCTTAAAGCGTTTCAAGAGGGATGAAGCGTATCCTCTTAGAATCCCAATGGTTGTTAGATCTCTTGATCCTAAAAGAGATCCATTTTATCCTAAAGAGGAGGATGAAGCACTCCTTGGTCCAGAAGTACCATACTTGAGTGCAATTGGGGATTTGTTATATTTATCTCAATGTACTAGGCCTGATATTTCTTTTCCAGTAAATATGCTAGCCAGGTATAGTTCTGCGCCAACGAAACGACATTGGACAGAGGTAAAATAGATTTTTTGTTACCTTCGTGGTACTACTAACATGGGTTTGTTTTACTCTAAATATTCTTTAGCTTGTTCGCATATAACATGATATACATATGCTGGATATCTGTCAGACCCGTACAAAGGAATCTCTCAGACATGGTATGTTTTTACCAGCGGTGGAACTGCGATTTCATGGCGTTCTTGTAAGCAGATCATGCCATCTACATCCTCAAATCACTCCAAAATAATTGTTCTCCATGAAACCAGTAGAGAATGTGTGTGGCTACGGTCATTAATCGAGCACATCAGAAGCTCTTGCGGTCTAACTTCCATAACCAGTGTACCAACAATAATTTGTGAAGATAATTCGACATGTATAACGTAAATTAAAGAGGGCTACATCAAAGGTGATAGAACGAAGCATATTTCACCAAAGTTATTTTATTCTCACCATCACCAGAAGAACAACGAGATCGATATCCAGAAGATACAATTATGTGAGAATTATACTGATCTCTTCACCAAGTCTCTACCAACGAAGATTTTCTGAAAGCTAATTTATGGAATCGGAATGCGCCACATGTACAAGAAGACAAATTAATATATATTTTGGTCAGGGGGAGTTTTGATTTTGGACTTTAACGCGTTGTACTCTTTTTCCTTCTACAAGGTTTTGTCTCACTGGGTTTTTCTTATCAAGGTTTTAACGAGGCAGCATATGCGTGCCCAACACTGTTATAAGATTTTTGTTATACTCTTTTTCCTTCGTCCGGATTTTGTCCTATTGGGTTTTTACCGGAAAGGTTTTAACGAGACAACGTTCTTAGAATGGTGGTCCAAAGAGGAGTGTTGTGTAAGCAGGTTATTTGTGGGTGGCCCACCATTTCACATGCCTAGACTTCTCTAGAATACACGTCAAAGTATTGGAAAAACTTATCTGCTACTTAGATAAGGATTAGTTAGAGAGAACTTAATCCTTAATATTACAATGCAATTTTAATGTTGACAAGTATGCCAACATGTGTCATTCTATAGTGAACTTAGTTAGGTTATAAATAGCCATATACATAGGTTGGTACTCGGTGGTGTTGTGTAAGAAAACCAAGTAGTAATATCGGAAACAATAATACTCTTATTTCTCAAACTCTCATTTCTCACTGTCTATCCACTTTATTTTTTGAGTGATATATATATGTATAGTACTACTACTAAATACTACTATAATTAGTACAATAAAATGTTGGTTGTGCAACAATAAAATACTGAAAAAAAAATGATGTTAACGTTAAATAAAACTTCTAAAATTTAAACACTGATTTGAGGGCAGAGTCACTTGATCATCAAACTGTCCTTAACAAAATAGTTCACCGGTACGCCTCAAAAATGAGTGATGTTAAATACCCAACAGTGAAGTTGTGTCCAGGATAAAACTGCCTGATATAAGTATCGTATAGCACTACAATACTTTCCCACTCAAACGAACTCAACAACAAGATGAAGGAAAGAAATAAACAAGCAGATGCACAAGCAAAGCAAGAAGAGGGGAAAAAACTAGGGATAGTAGCCTGCTCTGGGATGGTTGGAATGAAGAATTCGATTTGCTTTTATAAGTAGAAACCAGAGAGAAATCCTTCCAGAATGTCGATATAATTTGTAATAATGTTGTAAAGAAAAATGGCAAGAAAATGTCGACATTGTGTTGTAGAAGAAAATTTTTTTGGTAAGAAAATTATTTTCTGACGGGTCAGACGCCCCCACATTGAAGACAAATTTAATTTGATTTTAAATTTGTTAAGGAAATAATTCAAAAGTATTTTGTCCAAAAAGATAAGTCTTGGTTGACCCATACCCACACCCACACCCACACCTGAGCCCGATCCCGGCCCCTCCGACCAGATGGACGTTGGCGGCGTGCATGCTTCGGTGCGAAGTACCGTGCGTGTGTGAAATGTGTGGTTGCACCAGCTAGCCCATTATCTAACCCCCACATAAAAAGTGTGTTGACCCAAAGGGCCACTCTTAGATGCAATTTTCTTAGTAATATGGAGAGACAACATCTTTAGTTTTTCCCATGTGGGACTAAAGATTTAATTCACAATTAGTGAAAATAATCTAGTGTCTGACCCTTAGAGTACCCAGAGTGGTGCGACTAAATCATGAACCAAATTCAATCACGGTGGGGCGACCAAATTTGAGTTTTGGTTCAGTATTTTTACTGTTTGGGATCAAAAATGATCCCAGAACTGGACCAAACCATATTATGGTGGAGCGTTAACCTAGCCGTGCGTCTCGTGCCAGGCGTGACGCTGGCTCTCTGTCTAGTGCCAGACGATTAACTAGACGTGCGTTTTATTTGTCAGGCGTCAACCAGAACTCCACCCCATCAGGCGTTCACCCAAGAGCACTTCCAACGGAGCATAACGCCAGAAGCACGCTTGGTAATCAGGCGTTCGCCTAGATTAGCGCCTCTGTTGGGCGTCTGTATAATACAACGTCTATTGTGGGCGTGCGCCTAAGAGAGCGCCTGTGTGTGGGGCGTGCGGCTAAGCGAGCGCCTGTGTGTGGGGCGTGATTCTAAGCGAGCGCCTCCTCTTCTAACCGTTGAGATAGCCGTTGAGATTTGTTACCGTTGTAACGGCTATATTTTGGTATACCTATAAATGAATTGGTTGATTGAGTATTTCATATACTACTAACCCATTTAAATTTCATTTGTATACGAGAAAAATTTCGTTCTTTTTCATATATTTTTCTTTCAAATTTAGAATTATGACACCAAAACCACGAGGTCCAAATTTGACTACATTTGAAGATGTAACGATGTGTAGAATTCATTTATCAATATCTCAAGATTGTAGTGTTGGTTTCGATCAATCAGAAGAAAAATTATGGTCTCGCATCTTAAGTGGGATGAAAGAAGCCATACCTACAATGCCGAGGCGCACTTGGACCTCCATTCAGAAACGATTTCAGGGAATAAGTAAAGAAGTGGCGCTTTACTCTGTAAAAGAGGCAGAAATGGAACGTGAACACCATTAATGGATGGGCCCCCGAAACAAAGGTAAGTACCCTTTTAATTTTTGTCTCGTACATTATTGTTTTGAATTGTAAATCTTCCACTACACTTTTTAAAAAGATAACAGATTGAAGAAGTAAGGAAGCTTTTCAAGGAAGATAACGGTGGCAAAATATTGAAGCATGAAGAGTGATATGCAATTATGTTAGAAAATATCAAATATTCACGACGATCGACAATTGTTTTCGATTCATCAAAAGCTGAAGAAGTATCTGAAAGTGGCGAGGAAGACCGGGAAAGACATGAAACAAGCCAAGACCATTCCAGTGGCGATGAAGAAATAAGAGATGTACCTAACATATATAAACATCATATGGGAAAAAAAAGAGGCGAAACGACTGAAGAAAACAGGGAGAGCAAAATCCAGTGGCCAGCAGGAAATGATGGAAATAATTATTAAAGAGCAACAAAACTTCAACACCAATCATACATAACAAACAAAAATGAAGATGGCGCAGAGAGAATCCGAGTTTGCAGCAAAACTAGCTGAGTCTTCGGCAAAGTTTAAAGCAAAACAAGCTAGGAAAGAATAACTTGACGCAAAGAAAGAAGCAGACGACGAGTTTCGCATAATGATGATGGATGTCTCCTGGTTGGATGCCGTAACAAAAGAGTACATCGAACTTAGGAAGGCATACATTTTGCAGAGAAAGAGAAACCAAGCTTAAAACATTCTCGGATTGGCTGAAACCTTAATTATTTGGATTATTAATGGATTGGCAGTTTCAGTTTATACTTTTATGATTTATATATTTATTTATCAGATAAGTAGCAAGAGGTTAAAATTTCCAGTTTAGTTTTGAACTAATAGTGTTATTTTAAATGTTAATGAACTTCCAATGTACTTTTTCCTTGAATTAATGAAAACTTTAAATTTCGAGTAATTAAGTAATTTAGATGAAAAAAAACTACCAACCACTCATTTTTTCGCATTAACATCAACACGATAAAAGACCACACACTCAAGATACGAGCATATCTACTCTTCTCCTACATGAGTAGATAAGTGAGATTGTTTAAATTTTTCAGATTGACAAAGTAAATAATTGAAATGATGGATTCTACTGAATAGACTGTTATTATGGACCTACCAGTCTCGAAAAAAAGAAACTCGTCACTTATTTCTATATCATGCTTTAGTCATTGCACGCGGACCAAACATCTTTCATAATTAGGCGTCCACATTCTTTCAAGCCTACCTTTGAATAGACTGTTATTAATATTCACTACACTGGAACAGAACAGAGTCACCAATTCTTTAAATATCATGCTTTAATATTTTATTGAATATTGGAAAATTATTTCCATTCAAAACAGGCCCTATATATACCCTTTTGTTCCCATTTGGAAACCACACCTTCCACATTTCAAATAACCTAATACAAAGATTATTTTTATCTCTCCTTTTCACAATTATGGCTTACGAAAATTTTAGTATTAATGCAAAGAATTTTACCATAGAGGAAGATTTATCTCTTTGTCGAAACATAATATTATATTATCCAGCAAGGGGTCATGAACGTCGGATGAATGGTTCAATGAGCATGGAATGGCTAGAACATATCCATGCTAACTTCTGTAATGAAATCGGTAACCCCAATAACCGGAACATAGCAGGCCTTTTTTGTCGATTTCAGGAAATAGGTAGGGCAGTACTACAATTTTCAACTTTAACCGCTAAGGTGAATGAAAGAAGAATTAAGAATGAAACTGATGACGAAGTTGTTTCCAGATCTCTGGAGTAATGGAGAAGATGGAAAGGTTCATATTTCAGGTACCAACCTCATTTCGAGATCCTAAGGGTGATGGAAAAATACAACCCTTTTGTGTTGATTGTTCTTCGAAGATGTTTAGATCGTCATCCAAGGCGTCATACCACTCGTAGAAGGTTTGATTATAGGTTTTGTGGGTATATCTATTTGTAAACCCTCACGAGACATAACTCTTCTATTGGGGCCACCTAATGGTTTAAAGGCTTGTTGCACGTGCTAAGTGCAACCACGACTCATGCGAAAATGAGATATCTTAACATCTACTGATGTATTGTTGTTCTGAATAAGAGATATTGGTTATTTATAATACTTCCTTTAATTTATTCATTATAACGTAGTAAGCATATTGATAATACAAGAGCTAAAAAGTAGACCTAAACTCACTTTTGTAGGCATCGCGGCTGCACTTAACATGTGCAGCAATCCTTTAAACCCCCAGGTGCCCCTAGCAGATTAGTGGTGTCTTGGGCGGGTTTACAAGAGATATACCCACAAAACATATCTGCATGGTTTAGAAATTTTTATTCGTCACCAAAATCTGACCATAAGTGTTCGATCAAGTCATTTTGCAAACGAATATGCGTATCTTTGTTGTGCACTGCACGTCGGCGTTGCTCAACTCTCATTCTCAAAATTTCAGCAGTATGTTGTCTCGAAATATTTACCGGTGCATGGTTGTGGCATTGATCATATTCATGTGGCCAATCACCGGGTAGACGCTCATCCTCCACTATCATATTATGTAAAATGATAACAGTTTTCATAATATATGCAAGTACGTATGGATTCCACATTCTTGCAGGTTGCTTAACGATGGCAAATTGATTTTGCAGTACACCAAAGCCTCGATCTACATCTTTTCGGCAACCCTCTTGCATTGCTGAAAATTTCTGTTTTTTCTGGGAATCTGGATGTTTAATAGACATCACAATAGTAGAAACCTATGGGTATATTCCATCACCAAGATAATATCCCATATCATATTGATGTCCGTTTACAACAAAGTTCACTGGGGTGCTTTCACGTTGATAAGCTTTTTAAAAATATAAGAACGGTTCATCACATAATATCATTGTTTGGACCAGGCATACCAAAAAATACATGCCAAAACTAGAGATCATATGACACCACTGCCTCCAACACAATACTTTCACTCCCTTTGTACGCAGTGTAAGCCCCTGATTCCGCCAATGAGAATTTATCCCATTTCCAATGCATGCAATCTACACTACCCAGCATCCCTGGAAATCCCCTATCCATGTTCTCATTAAGAAATAGTTCAACATCACGCTCAGTTGTTGTACGCAGATATTCTTTCTCATACAAATGCACAATCATCTTACAAAACCTACGAGTTGTTTCCAAAATATTGGTTTCTCCAATGCGTAAGTACTCATTTATTGCATCGGTCGCACATCCATAAGGTAACATCGTATTGCTGCTGTAACTTTCTGTTGAGGGGTTAATCCAGGTATCCCAACATCATTTTTTTTGTACAAAATAATTATTTACTGATACGACATCTTCCAAAATACGGTTGAACAACTCTCGCCGCATTCTAAATCTTCTACGAAATACATTAGGTGGAAACGTAGGGTTTCTGCAAAAGTAATATTTCCAGAGAAGTATTGCATCGGCCTCACGTTCTCTCGGTATATGGATACTAGTATGTGGACAGTTCATACTGGAACGATTAATCCCAAAGTGACTGCTTGATTACTTCGGCTCAATGCAACTAAATCTTCGTCTGATGAGTACAAACTATTATTATCATCATCATCAGATGAAGAAGAAGAAGAAGAAGGAGGGGAATAGAATAACAAGAAGCATAATAGTGATTGTTATTCTCATAATATGTCATTGGTTAGTGATGTTTGCAGTTTTGGTTTGTATAATTGGAGAATCGAGTGTAATTTATAGGCATATTAAGATAAGTCTTTGAGTGTTGATATGACTACACACTGTTGGTATTTTTAAAATTAACTGAGTTGAGGCAAGTGGGGTGAATAGACTCATCAAACATAAGAAATATCGGTTGAGATGACAAGACCAAGCAGAAAAAAATACAAAGGAAAAATTAAATGTCTTTTTGAAATGACAATACAAAGCAGATATAAAGGACAAAGCAAAGATTAAAAATATCTCTGGATATGACAACACAAAGAAGGTAAAAGAAAAAGCAAAGATAAGAAAAGTCTTTTGAAATGACAATTCCAATTAGATAAAAGATAAATCAAATATAATAAATGTCTATTCGAATGACAATACAATGCAAATGAAAGACTACTCATCTGTATCTTGATTCCCAGACGCCGAGCACGGTGGCATAAAAGGAGGCAAAGATGATCTCGATGTGTAATTAATTGATTGCATTGCTGATGATGATCCCTGGCCCATGGTATTCCACATTTGTGATGGCATAGTTTGAGAAAAAGTGCCAAACCCAAGGGGTGGTTGTTGCGTACGAAAATGGGCCAGCTGTAACTCCAAATTGTTGATGTGATTTTGTTGACCCCGTATTTCTTCATCTTTTTCCATGATAAACTCCATCCCTCCTTCGTTTCATTTAACGTAAACTTATGAAACTCTTGCGTAAAATCAGCATATTACTGAACCAGACTATAAGCTTTGACCTGTTATGAAAAAAAAAATCATACTCTCACGCATTTTTATATACTAAAAAACCTAAGATTTGTAGTATACTTACGTATGACAATTGTTGTTGAGGCGGAATGGGTACATGCTCATCAGGTTCTTGGATGTTGTGTTTAATACGGTCACTATCATACCCGTATGTTTCAACCTCCCAATCGACTTTGGTGGTATATTTATGTAAGTTAGTTACATGTCGCAAATACTCCATATACAAATCATACGTAACAACATGCACTAATTCACTTGCAGGGACCAAACCGTTTTCCCTCAGCTCATTAGCTTCGTCATTTTTGAGGTTGGTAATACGAGTAGGTGGGTTCCTGGGAACGCTAAAAGTATAATAGTTTTGCCTCCAACACCGTTCTCTGAGGTACACGTTATGTTGTGCAAAGAAAATAACTTAAAAAAAAATAAACCAATTAACTATCCAAAAATCCAACAAAATAAAAAACAGTCATATCAAAATAAATTATCAACTCACGGTGCCTAGCGAGCTTCGATGCTTTCCGTCCAATATCAGTGTCAAGGACTAAGATGGCGGAATCCCACGGTTGCCAGGTCACATCGTCTATAGTCAACTCATTAAGAAAAGTCCTAGAGCGAATAATATCAATGCTCTTGCTTCTTGTAACCTTCCACCGAGAACTTCTAGGCCACATTGCTTCACTCTCACTCATTTGGTTCTTTGGTCGACATATGCCCAGATATTCGTACCCCCAAAACTAGAATGTGAAGACAACCAACCAAATAAATAATTACCAACAAATAAACATTTAAAATGAAATATAAATAGAACTAAAAAATTACCTTCAATATTTGGATGGGTCCGGCTAGTGACTTTTGTCCCCTGACAGATGCGGCGATTCTGGAATACAATTTCGCAAAAGCACCACTACCCCAGTCATAATTGCCAACTGCATTTAGATCCTCAAAAACAACTAACCATCCAGCATCAATATAGTTTTTAGCATTGGAAAAGAAAAATTGTCCCAAAACATACATATAAAAGGCTCTTGCGACTCTCTCAGCAAGTATGTTATCATCGTTAGCCGTAACCAACATTCCTGGATCAAAATATGTGCTCAAAAATGTAACTGTAATTGCATCTAAAACCCACTGCGCGGGAATATATTATCTTTTACAAATTTCATTATCTTTAATTTCTGGAAAAATATGCACCCGAACATATTCAAATTGGTACTTCGCCGGGTCATACGGAATACCACTACCAACACCAATACTTAATCCTGTCAACATGACTCAATCAAGCGGTGTGAACCCCATTTCACCAAAGGAGAAGTGAAAAATGTTCGTAGTATCCCAAAAACGCTCAACAATGTAGTCAATCAATGCATGTGAGGAATCTACTACATCCATGGTCAATAAACGGTCCCATCCTGCCTTTTCAATAATGTATTTAACCCTAGGGATGTATTTTGTAATACTTACATAGGTCTGAATGGTGATTTGAGGGAACCACGATGTAAATACTTGAATTATGAATCGGTTGAATATGTAATATTTGTCGAAGCGTGACTCTGAGCATCTTCCACGACACTGTAGTTCGCCAACCCGGGAACATTGACCATATCTTCAGTAGTAGGGTCTACTTTTGAATCCTCAACAATTTTAGCTTTCTTGTTCCTCTTTTTTCTACCAATGAATCTCGCCGGGACATTGCTCAACATATGTGCAAACGGTACATACAAGTTTCAAAATCAAGAGTAATCCTCACAATGCACAAATATAAAACTCTACATTAATCCATAAATCCACAAAAATACAAATTTCATCCTTAAAAAAATAATCCTCTAATTAGATAATCAAATGTACAAACATTCATAAATCATCCAAAATACAAAATTCATGATTCACAAAATAGTCCACTACTAATCAAATCATCAAGTGAAAAAAAACCAGATCCATTTCATTTCTATTTTCCATCTAATATTTTGGGTTGCCCGGGACTCGAACACGGAACTAATCGGATACGTGGAAGTGCTAGTGTGGGCTAATCTACTTTAACGCGTTTTCATAGTTTACACACTTTTGTATTACCTCTGCTTACTGCCGTATTTATGTTAATGCATTTCCCAATGATACGTAAGCAAGGAATTTCTGGTCCTTTACAAAAATTCATCATAATTCCCTAATTCTATAATTCCATAAACATTCATTATAAAGGAACATAAACATTCATAATTCCCAAATTTCATAAACAATCATATCAAATCAATTAATCAAGAACTTAAAATTAATCATAACCCAACTCAAATTAACCAACAACTTAATTTAGTTCTAAATTCAAATCAATTAATTCTCATCATTTTTTTATACTTCCAAAACCCTAAAAATATACCCAATTGCAAAATTACAATTTGTAAAACCTAGTATGTCTATTTCATAATAATTTGTTTAATCTTTAAACATATATATATTAACAAAATATTACAATAAATCATAATCTTAACCTATGAAATCCATTAAAATTTATATAAAAGTTTGAGTTTATTACCTTGCTTTGAAATAATCCTAACTTAGATTACTTTGTATTAAATCTTCCACAGTTTTACTAGCTTTTGCAAATTTGAATAGAGGTTAAGCCTGATTTGGAGGAAGAATTCGGTTTAGCTAGAAGTGTAGAAGTGGTGTGGTAGGCGCTTAAGGGGAATGCGTCTGTTCAAGGGTTCAGTAGAGTCTGGAAAATGTGGAGAGTCTGTTGAAGAGGAGAACGAACATAAAATGCTCCGCCCCATCAGACGTTTACCAAGACAAACACCTGGTGACACGATGTATGGCTAGGGAAAGCGCCTGATGAGTGAAGCGTAACCTAAAGCGAGCGCCCGTCTTCTTTGAAACACGTACCAACTGCACGAGTAGAAAAGTGACCGAGCGTTTGGCTAGGATAACACCCCATCAGGCGTTCGGCTAAACATGCGCATGTCGCTGGGGCATTCCGCTAAGCGTGCGTCTATCATCAGACTTTCTTTTGGGTGGCGCCTCCCACTGAGCGTTCATCTAGCGTCCGTCCCAACCAAGCGTTTTCACAGGCGTACGCTCGTAAAACATAATTTCAACAGACGTATACTTGTATATGCGTCCAACGCCAGGCCTTAGTTTAGACTTACACCCGATCAAATTTTAATCCCTGCCCGTTACGTTTCAGGCGGAGTAAAGGTGGATTTTTTTACTCTTTACTCTTTGGGTTTGATCGTCCCACTGTGGATGATCTTAGAGCAACCACATTCATGGGAGTAAAAGACGGACCAAACCCAAATTTAATCTTTGGTACGTCCAAACCCAAGTGTAGTGGGGCGAGCATAAATGAGTAATGGTCCGGATTTTTGACTGTTCGGGATCAAAAATGATCCCAGAACTGGACCAAACCCAAATATAGTCGAGCGTTCACCTAGACCTGTGCCCCTTGCCAGGTGTTACACTGGCTCTCCGTCTGATGACAGGCGTTTATCTAGACGTGCGCTTCATCAGACGGGCGCGAACCAGAAGTACGCCCCATCAGGCGTTCATCCAAGAGTACTCCCCATCAGGCGTAACACTAGAATAACGTCTGGTAACAAGCGTTCGTCTGGATTAACGCTTGTATTGGGCGTCTTCCTAAGACAATTCCAGTTGTAGGCGTTTGGCTAAGAGAGCGCCTTATTGTGGGGCGTTGGGCTAATCGAGCGCCTGTTTGTGGGGCGTACTTCTAAGCGAACGCCTATATTCTAACCGTTGAGATAGCCGTTGAGATTTTTTACCGTTGTAACGGCTATATTTTGGCATACCTATAAATGGATGGATTGGTTGATCGAGTATATTACTACTAATCCATTTTTATACTACTAACCCATTGTTATTTAATTTGTATACGAGAAAAACTTCGTTCTTTTTTCATATACTTATCTTCCAAATCGGTTAGTTATGACACCAAAACCAGAAGGTCAAAATTTGACTATATTTGAAGATGTAACGATGTGTAAAATTCATTTATCAATATCTCAAGATTGTAGTATTGGTTCCGATCAATCAGAAGAAAGATTATGGTCTCGCATATTAAATGGGATGAAAGAAGTCATACCTACAATGCCGGGGCGCACTTGGACCTCCATTCAGAAACAATTTCAGGGAATAAGTAAAGATGTGGCACTTTACTCTCCAAAAGAGGCGGAAGTGGAACGTGAACACCATACTGGATGGGCCCCCGAAACAAAGGTAAGTACCCGTATAATTTTTACGCGTACATTATTGTTTTGAATTGTATATCCTCCACTAAACTTAAAAAAAATACAGATTGAAGAAGTAAGGAAGATTTTCAAGGAAGCTAATGGTGGTAAAAGATTTAAGCATGAAGAGTGCTACGTAATTATGTTAGAAAATATAAAATATTCACGAAAATCGACAACCGTTTTTGATTCATCACAAGCTGAGGAAGATTTTGAAAGCGGCGAGGAAAACTGGGAAAGACAGGAAACAAGCCAAGACAATTCCAATGGCGATGAAGAAATAAGAGATTTACCTAACACATATAACCGTCATATGGGAAAAAAAAGGCGAAACAACAGAAGAAAACAGGGAAAGCAAAATCCATTGGCCAACAAGAAATGATGGAAATTATTATTAAAGAGCAACAAACTTCAACACCAAATATGCAGAACAAACAAAAATGAAGATGACGCAGAGAGAATCCGAGTTTACAGTAAAACTAGATGAGTTTTCGGCAAAGTTTAAAGCAAAACAAGCTAGGAAAGAAAAACTTGACACAAATAAAGAAGCAGACGACGAGTTTCGTATAATGATGATGGATTTCTCCGTGTTGAATGCCCTAACAAGAGATTACATCAAACTTACGAAGGCATACATTTTACGAAGCCAACCTTAAAGGATTCTTGGAATACCTGAAACCTTAAAATTTGTATTCTTATTAACACTATTGTTTTCAGTTTCAACTTTTATGAACTAATAGTGTTATTTCAGTTTATTTTTGGATTAATAATGTTATATTAAATGTTAATGAACTTCTTTTTAAATTTCGAGTAATTAATTAATTTAGATGAGTTTTTTTTTACGAAACACTCATTTTTTCGTCTATCTACTCTTCTCCTAAATAAAAAAGAAAAACAAACTACAAGCAACTCATTCAAGCTAAATTAAGAGATTCATATTTATAATATAAAAGGTTCAACACCATAATCAACAACGCTACAACAAAGTGTTAAAAGATAAAAACATTTAGGTAGAACAAAGTCCATAATTCATTCATGTGGGGCGACCAACATTCTCTTCAAAAGAAAGATTTGATATCTCCTTAAGCACTTGTAGAACTCCTCTTTGTTTTCAACACTCATCAACTCCCCAACGTCAACCGAACGGGTCAAGACCCTGACCAACAAATTTGCTCGATTCTTATAACAGATATTTCGTTATCCATCACTGGTGATTGAACTTCTTCATTCACCAAATCAACAACGAAATGTGGATCAACAACTACACCACTTCCAGATTCAGTTGATGCTGGATTCAAGTTCCCAATTCGTCCCGATCTTGTAACTCTATTCATGTTCATCTTCAGAATCTGCGTGAAGTTTTATGAGAATCAACAAATAAGAACATTCGATGAAGAGAGAAAAGATGGAGTTAAAGTTTATGGCTAAATAAGAAGAAAAAGAGGAAGTTTGGTTTAGATTTTTTTGGTATCTATCTCTCAAACTCTTAAATAATAAACATTTATGTTCTTTTCATAGACAACTTCATAAGTTTGCAAAATAACATAATTAAGTTCCCAAATTTCATAAACAATCATATCAAATCAATTAATCATAAAATTATCCACAACCCAACTCAAATTAACCAACTACTTAATCAATTTTAACTTCAATTCAACAAATTTTCATCAAGTTTTTTATACCCAATTTACATATTCCATAAACCCTAGAATTATACCCAATTCCAAAATTACAATTTCTAAAACCTAATTTATCTATTTCATAATCACATGATGAATCTTTAATATATATACAAATTTAATAAACAAAACAATATAATTGTTAATAATGTAAACCTATAAAATCCATTCTTTGTTTATAGTAAAGTTTGAGGTTATTACCTTCTTTGAAATAATCGTAAATTCAAATAGTTGGTATCTACCGATCCTTTGCAATTTTGATAAGGGGTTGAGCTTGATTTGGGAGAAAGCGGTTTCACAAATGGGTGTGGTGGGCGGATTTCGTCTGTTTTGTTGGAAGTCGTCATGAAAAAAATGGTGGTTTGGAGAGGAGAAGATAATCAAACACGAACATATACTCTATCAGGCGTTCACCCATCCGTCCTCCTGGTGAGACGCGCATTCGGCTAGGGATGCACCTCATAAACCAGGCGAATGGCTAAGCGTGCGCCCGTCCTTTCCCGCACACGAACCAGCTGCACATGTAAAAAAATGACGGACGTTTGGCTATGATTCCGCCTCATCAGGCGTTCGGCTAAGAGAGCGCCTGTCTCTGGGGCGTGCATCTAGGGGTGCATCTATCATCAGCCGTTCTTTTGGGTTACGCCTGCCATCGAGCTTCACCAAATATCCGCCCCACCCAAGCGTATTCATAAAGAACCGCCCATTTCAACAGACGTATACCTAGTCGTGCGCCCAACTCCAGGCGCACGCTTAGACAACCGCCCGATCAAATTTAATCCTGCACCCATTGTGTTTCGGGCTGACCAAAGAGTAAATTTTTTACTATTTGGTCGTTTGGTATACTCGTATGACTGTGGTTGCTCTTAGGTCCTAAGATCCATGCCTACCAAGATCTAAAACAAAACATTAAAAATTATTTTTTCCAACATAAAATACTACTAAACTAATAACTAGCTAAGTGATATCAGTTAATATAAAAAATTCCTAATTATTTTTCTCTTTCCCTTATATACAAATCAAAACTTGGTATAAAAAACCAAGGTGAACAAACTTACCATGTAAAAAACCCTCTCATATTATCTTTTATAAAGGAAAACCATTTTCATTAAAAATGAGATAAAAACCCCATTTCACATAATACTAATTAAATTTAGATTTTAATTATTTTCTATATACCCGAATTGCCCTTCCTATATTATCTATAACTTTTAAATGGAAACAAAATCTTAAAACATAATCTTCGTATGAGAGAAAAATTTTGCTCCAAATCTGATTTTCTGAAGAACCGAAGCACATCTTCTCCAAATTCGGCTAGGGTTTCCACAAAACATTTCTTCTCCAAATCTGATTCATGAAATTTAATAGAATATTTGTGTTCGTTTTTGTTCCTGGTTAATTGAAGATTTGTGTTCGTTTTTGTTCCTGGTTAATTGAAGATTTGAGTTCCTGTTTCAAATTTTGTTGTGTAAGTGAAGATTTGAGTACGTTGTTGGTTCTGCTTAATTGAAGAACATAAATTCTAGCTTAAAATACGAACATAAATTCTATCTTCTCTGATTCATCTCAAACAGTTTCAAATCCATTGTTGATTTGAAGAACCGAGTTCGTATTTGTTTAAGTGATTCTCGAACATCACTCTCTTCTCCGTCTTCTAACTTCAGTTGTATTTCACCAGGTAAGTTTTGATTTTTGATTTTTTGATTTTGGTTGTTATTTGATTATGAAATTTTCGATTAACCGAACTCAAAATTGTGTTCCTTTCTGTTCAAGTGAAGAACAGGAACTGTAACTATTTTTTTTTTGTGTATTTTCATGATTATTACTGTATTTTCAGTTTTGATGATTCTTACTGTTTTTTCAGTTGTTATTTGATCATATTCTCACTCTGTTCAAGCTTTTGTATTAGTTCAATCATTCCTCTGAAACTGAAATCAAACTTTCAAATGTTGTTGTTGGTGTTGTTGTTTATATTCACATACAGTGAAACCGTTTTTGGTTTCATACTTTTTCCTGTATATAATTGGAATCAGAATTTTGTTATGTTTTTTATGTTAATTTTCAATTTTTTGTTGGTGTTGTTGTTTATATTCAGTGAAACCGTTTTTGGTTTCATTCTTTTTTTCTGTATATTATTGGAATCATATTTTTTTATGTTGTTGATGTTAATTTTCAATTTTTGTTGGTGTTGTTGTTTATATACACATACAGTGAAACTTATTTTGGTTTCATACTTTTGTCTGTAGGTTATGAAATCACATTTTTGTTATGTTGTTGATGTTAATTGTTAATTTTTAATTTTTGTTGGTGTTGTTTGTTTATATACACATATAATGAAACTTATTTTGGTTTCATACTTTTTCCCGTAGGTTATGGAATCATATCTTTGCAATTTTTGTTGATGTTAATATTCAAATTTTGTTGTTTGTTGTTGTTTATATTCACATACAGTGAAACTTATTTCGGTTTCATACTTTTTTCTGTAGGTTATGGAATCTGTTCTCGCTGTTATATTTCATAAAGATGATACATTGTCTTTTCGTATTGGTCTACAAGCATCTGTTTGTGATTTGAAGGGTAGTATATGTTCAAGTTGGTGTCAATTCTCTTCTCTTTCTATTGAAATTTTCCACATAGTTTGTGATCAGCAAAAGGTTATCAATTCTGATTTTGATCTCCAATCGGTTGCTTTATTTACTTTGTTTAATAAGCTTCCATCTCTTGAGTTACATGTAAGGCATAGAGATGAGTCCTCTAGTTGTAATTCAGAAATTTCAGCAATCATACCATATGAGCAGCCACGAAGTTTAGGAATTATTTCTTTTGAGCATTCAACACTTACAAATTTAGTTGATTATGATGTCCGTAATGAAGTTAAAGAACCGTTGAAGTCTGCGCATTGGTTTGGCCTTTTTCAGGGTGTCAATCAGGTGTTTAATGGAGGTGTTCAACAAATTCGTTCTGATTTATTGAAATATCATGCAGTATCTGGGTATTCATTTAAGATGACAAGGAATGAGAAGTTGAGGATTGGTGCATGTTGTTCTAAGAAGGAAGAAGATAAATGTGAATGACATATATATGTTGTTTCTATTGATGGTATTGAAGGTAGTCCTTTTATTATCAAGGAGTTAAATAAGAAGCATACTTGTTGTGGTGGAATTGTAAACAGACCACATTTGTCGAAGAAACTTATTAGTAGCTTGATTCTTGAAGAGATTAAAAAGAATCCAAAGAAGAAGACAAAGGATATTATGAATCAGTTTACAAGAGAGTACGGCTTTGACATTAGTCGTTATTATGCATATGCAGGGAAGAGGTGTTCGTGTCGTTAATCAACCAAAATAATTCAGGTTCTTACTTCACTAAAATAGATTAGAGTATAGCAATAAGAAAAAGTTCGTTCCCACAGAGAGGCAGGTGATTGTTAATTACTTTCGATTACTTATGTAAACAAGAGGGGGTTGTGGTTGTGATTATAACTAAATTATACTAAAGCAAATTAATTAAAACGAATATCAGAGGTAAAGAATATTGGTTAGAGAGTTCATCTTCCATCTTCCAACATGTTATCAATCAAATCATACTAAACATTCATGCATTCACAATATCAATAACCCTAAAGCATCCTAACGCAGGTTTACTCCGGCAAAACTCCTATTATCATCAAAAAGCGCAAAGCGCCACTCTTTGAATCCTTTTCACCGAATAACTTGGCGCAAGCGCCACTCAAGTTTAACCCAATGAAAGCAATGGTCTTTGTGAGTTAAGGTTATTCTAAGCAATCCGGCGCAAAGTGCCACTCGGATTTAACCTAGGTCACGCTTCTACATATAATCGCATGGCAACATCCCGTCGTTAACAACTATGTTATACTACTTGTAACAAGGGTCCTTCGACAATTATGGATCGAAAAACCCTAGTTTAGCTATAGATATCAATGCATGCTTATTTAATTCGCGACTCAAACAAACAGGCAATCAATCATACATGGCGTTATAAACGGTAGAACATGAACGATATTAAAAATATTATGAACATATGAGAATGAGCCATTCAATTAATAAACATGTTTTCCGACTTAGGACTACATCCCTAACCAACAAGAGAGGTTTAGTTCATCATGGATTTCTCAAAATCCATGAAAAATAATTAAGAAAATAATAAAATCAAACCCGAGAAGTTGTGACGAATGATCGCTGCTCCGAAGTGCTTCTGCCCTTCTCCTAAAAGTATACGTGAAATCCGTCTGTCTGCGAAAGTCCTGTATACGTCTCTCTACCTCCGTGAGAGGGTATCTCCCCAGGTATCAGCGTCTTCTATCTCTGTAGAGGTCCCGGTCTTTCTTTCTGTCTGCCCCCCGTATTATGTGTACGAGGTATACGGCTCTATAAATAGATTGGGTCACCGATCTTTTAGAATCCTAATTGAATTAGGAAATAGGCACCGACTATATTTCCGTGTGAAGCAAGGCTTGGTTCTTGTTTGGATTGCCGCTCAAGTCTTTCCTGACTTGTCTCTTCCTAACTTCTCTCGTTCATATTCCTCTTCAAGCTATCATTCTAACTCCAACTGCCCCAGACTCAAACTCACCAATACCTTGTATAAATTTCGAGCATAAAATTGCCATTAATAATTCCATTCTAGCCTTACTGGCAGATGAACTCCATCACTGCCATCTCGAGCTATATTCTATGTTTGTTTCAATCACAGTCACCATGAGAACCACCTCCATTAACTTCCATCGAATCCACCATCAGTCATCAATCACAGACCTTCCCCATCCTCGAACTCAACAGTTTCGAGCTTCACCTCACTTCCAACACAGGTCGAGCTCTCAATCAGTACCTCCATCTTAACAGCGTGACCACCATTAATGGAAGCTTCGAAATCATCTCCATCTCTGACTCAAGTTGTCTCTCCTATTCTATGGTAATAGCATCATCACCGATGCATCATCACTGCCCTATCTCCACTCAATATTCTCCTTCATTAACTACTGCCATCACGAACTCAACCCCATTACAGACCTCGACAGCAAAGAACCCATCATGTCCATTACTGCTGCCATCAGGTTCCATCAACGTCCATAAACTCAAACCCATTACAGACCTTGACCACCATCTTCTCTCTAGAACCATTCATGATTCATCAACGAAGTCACCATGATCAATCACAGTAGCGTGTTCTTCTTTTCCCTAATGTCACCGGTGGAAAGCTTGAAGAAGACGATGGCAGCCATTATCCAATGGTCTGGTGCCTTTAACAATATTTGAATCTGGCCAGCCCCAAGCAAAAGCACAGGTGCCTTTATCACTCTTCCATTAAAATTGTTCAACTGTCGGTTCCGTGAAACCGAAAAGCTTACATCCTCTTTTCGCCCATAACTTTCTCATACGAAGTCAGAATGACCTCGTTCTTTCGTTGTTGGCTTCGTAATTTAATTCTCTACAAGATGGAGGGTAGAAATCCTGGAATAGACTGAGCTCCACTGGGTCTTTGGCAATTCTTCTCTTATAAAGCTCCATTTCAATTGTTTCAGAGATGTAACCTAATAAAACACATATACTACAAAAGTAATACTAACACACGGTAATTCATACAAAATCTAGCAAATAAGTATAAGGAAATGATACTTAAAATGTATAAATTATGCATTTATCAAATTCCCCCACACTTGCCTTTTGCTAGTCCTCGAGCAAACTACAAATCTAAACTATCCTAAAATACAACTCCATTTCGTTGAGAAAACGGTTACACTTAGCATGTGTAACAAGCCTTTAAACCCCTAGGTGTCCCTAGTGGACGAGTTATAGTCTCGTGAGGGTATACAAGATATTTACCCACAAAACCTACTCCAACTTCTGAGTATTCCAAAGCACCTGCATCCAAAGAGCTACAAAGACATTTTCTGCACACTAACAATAAGAAGTTAGAAGAATAAAAAATATTATTCTCATGCTTAATCCTTGAGTTAGGAGAAAACCACTAAATAAAAGAATCCAGGTTCGAGAGTGACTTAATATTTCTGACTCACCATAAGATTTTATGAATTTGACACTCAAAAGACGCACTTTATGGTTCTCACATGTGTGTAGGCAGGAATGAAGATAAAAAATCCTACACACGTTGAATGGTAGGAAGGAAAGGTAACCTTCCGAATCATTTGAAGATGTTATCCCATAGAAAGTGGGACGAAAAAAGAACCCCTTTTTGTTTTTCTAATGACCTCTAAGAAAGGAAATCAACCAGTATACAAGGATGGGAATGCTTACTTACCTTCTCATCCAATCGGCAATCAGCACCATTCTCACAACATCCAATAGAAACGTCTTCGGTCTCAACTGTAGATGATGAACTCTTTGAACTTCGTAGAACCTTGACAATTTGTAACTCTTTTTCTCAATTTCTTGTTAATAGAAACTTCTGTATAGATTTCTTTTTCCCCACGGCTTTATTGATTGAATACCAAAAATCTATCGTTTTGCTTATGCTGTTGTTTCTTCGGAGAATGACGCCAACTGGAAATGGTTTTTGGAGAATTTGAAGCAAGTACTTTCTCCTATGCGCAAAAGCTTACTTTTGTTAGTGATCGAGTTACTGGTTTGGTGAATCAAATCCCTGATGTATTCCCTGATGCTGCTCATGGTTGGTGTTATTGGCATATGAAGAACAATATAAATACATACTTGCCGAAGTTCAGTAAGGTTTATAACAATTATGTGCTTGGGTTGTTTGAAAAATGTGCGTATGCTAATACACATATAAAATTTTCAGAGAACTGGGAGAATTTATTGCAGGTCAAAAATCAGAAGTTACAAGATTATCTGAGTAGAGCTCCGATTGATAAATGGGCAAGTTTTTATTTCCCGAATTGTCGTTATGATAGGTTGTGTTCAAATATTGCTGAGAGTTTCAATAGTTGGATCGTTGAAGAGCGAGAGAAGCCTATAGCCATTATGGTTGATGAGATCAGAGTGAAGCTTATGAATCAAATATGTGTACGTCGTGAGGAATGTGCAACATTATTGAAGTGGCGAGAAACTTTGTTTCCAGAGTTTGAAACTGAGTTGTACAACAACAAGTTGCACGGCCGTGAATACACTGTCACCAAGTCGTCGCAATATGTGTTTGAAGTTCATTCTACATTAACACAAAAAGTCGATTTGGAAAGGAGAACATGTTCTTACAACCGCTGGCGCATCAACGGTTTTCCTTGTGCCCACGCTATCCGTTGTATCATGCTAAATGAAGAAGACCCGTATAAGGATGTTGAATTCTATTTTACAGTAAAGTTCTACCGTGAATCCTATGCAAGACCCATCAATCCTGTTCCCACAGTTGAAAAGCCTACGGTTGTGTCTCCAAAATCTCTTGTTCTTGGTCCTGATGCTCTACCACAACCTGGTCGTCCAAGGAAGAAGAAGAGAATTCCTAATACAGGTTCAGTTCCTAATAAGAAGATGAGAACTTGTGGTAGCTGCCATGTTTTGAGTACCCATAACCGAAGGACATACCTTGCGCGGCAGATGTGAATTTATTTTGACAACAATTCATTGACTTTTTCATTTTCATTTTTTTTTAGACTACTATATGTTTCAATCTTCATATTTTTATTATTCTTTTTTCTATATTGTTTACAGTTAAAATTTCATTTTGCTCCAGGTCTTTCATGTTTTTTTATTTTTAGATTAAGTTTTTCAGAGTTACAGGATTTTTATAATTTGTTGGAACCAAAATAGGTTTCATAGTTTTGTCACATGAAATACCTGTAGCGTATGTTTTTTTATCTATAAAATGATGAAACCTTTTTTGGTTTCATCGTGTTTTTTCATCTGGAATAAGATGAAACACCTTTAAGTTGATGGAACCCTTTTTGGTTTCATCTGGAATAAGATGAAATAAAACAAACGATGAAACCTTTTTTGGTTTCATAGTTTGTTTTCTTCCGGAATAAGATGAAACAAAAATAAATGAGGAAACCTTTTTTGGTTTCATCGTTTTTTTCATCTGTAGTAAGATGAAATAAAAACAAATGATGAAACCCTTTTTGGTTTCATAGTTTTTTTTCATCTGTAATAAGATGAAACAAAAAATATTGATTAACATTTCTCAAAAATCCTACTGTAATAAGATAAAACAAATCATGCAAAAAGATTTTCATCCTTGATTAAGAGAAAAATATCATAACAAATTCTATAACTTAAGAGTAGTGATTGATCAAAAGACTGATTAACATTGAATAAGATGTTTTTACGGACAACCATTTGTACTTTTATTAGAAACTAATTGATTAACATTGTTCTTAGTTTCTTAGTTTCAACATCTCTTCCATGAACAGACAACCACCATGAGGTTTGACCATCAGTCTTCATTTCTCTTCCACTTTAAGTTGCAACTTTGTCAAGGAGTATTAGTCTTCAACTTTGTCAAGGAGTATCTTGCATGCCAACTTTGGCCTCATATTTTGCACCTTTTGTTTTATGTGCTCTTCGGATGAAAAATTTCCTTTCAAAAGGCTCTTCATGTAATAGCAAACATGAAGTCCACAATCATTCCTGAAATTAACAAAACAATATCTTTAAATTGAAAAATAAAAAAAAGGATTAAAATGAAGATATCACAATTTCTTTTAAAAGTACTTACACATCTTGTTGACACCAGAAAGGGGTGTTCAAAATAAATTCTTTTATTTGACTTGATGGGTCCAGGCAGAGCTTTGATACATGTTTTCTGAATGCTGACACCATTCTTTCCTTCATGCTTTCAGCACTTTTTTTGCATTCATCTTCAGTGGAGGCCATTGAGTTATAGTGAAAGAATTCTCCAGTCTCATTATCAAAGACTAACAATGTCCAGTGATATGTCTTTTCACTTAGTTTTGTTATGATTGGAACGAAGACATATTCTGGAGTGTAGTCCATTTTATCAATGGAAGCTTCAATCACAGTGTGGCAACTTTTACCGATTGAGTACAATGTCTGAAATTCAATAAAAAATCAAAATGAGTGCATTGTTGAAAATCAGTGAAACCTTTTTTTTACAGAAAAATGTAATTGAAACAGATGAAACCTTATTTTGATGAAACCAAAATTGGTTTCATTGTTTTCAGAAAGACACTTGTATAAGATAAGTATAATGAAACTTACATAGACATATGTGCTTAGGAAAACAGCCCTTTTGTACTTAGGAGTGCCATCTGATTTCTTGATGTTCTTTGCTATGTTTTTTTTTTGCAATTTGAGCATGTAGAACTCAATCATATCCCCTTCTATGTCACATTTTCTTATCAAAGTGTTCATATTTTTTCCTGTAATGTACAGGCCCATATCGTCCTTCTCCCAAGCCATGTCACTGTTGTTATATTGTTGATAAACAAATTTAATATTTAAGAAGAATAAAAGAAACTAAAACACTTAAATTATTTAACCAAAAAACTTAATGGTATGAATGCCACTTACCTTTCATTGTGCATTTTAAAATATCTGCACACAGTCTGTTTTTCATTTGAATCCAGCAGTTGCATAATTTTTAAGTTGTCCACTGCTTTCAACTTGTCTTCCCTTTTCTCTTTTTATTTTTTCTCCAAATTTTTCTTTTGATTTCTGCTCACACACCGAGTCTTTTTTCTTTTCTTATTCTTAGCATCTCCAGGTGTATAATCCTGCATCTTGACAGGTGGTTGCATTCTCCTTTTGTTTTCTCTCATCCTTGAGATTATGTTACTCAATTTTTTGTCGGGACTGATGTCTTCACCGTCTTCTTTCTCACTGTCAGTTTCCGTAAATCCCAACTTGAAATGAGGCACATCATCTTCTAAAGCAATTACATCATTTTCCATGTTTACAACAGAGTAGTAGCACATGCCTTTACTACTTGGCTTTGATGTAGAAGTCTCGGTTGCATACTCGTCTTCCATTTGCTGAAGAATAGTTTCATCAATTGAACCTTGGCTTTGAGTTGACACTTCAATTTGTGTCTCTGGCTTTGATAAAGAACTTTTCTTCGCTTCCAGTTCTACTCTCTCAGCGACCTATGATATCTTCTATAGTATCTGGAGTCAGTTCAGAAATTTCTTCTATTGCACTCCTCAAGTTACTTTTCGTCAAAGAAGATTCAATTTGTTCAGCCACTTTTATATCTTCAATTGTGTTCGGAGTTAACTCCGAAACTTCTTCCATTATACTGTCCTTGGCTAGCTTCACTTTGATTTCAGATTCTACCTTCTCATCCACCTCCAAATCTTCAATTGTGTTCGGAGTTAACTCCGAAATCTCTTCAGTCTGAACTTCATGAACTGAAACCTTTTCAGGTTCCACTGCGTCATGTTGCTCCTGAACATCTTCATGAGATGAAACCTTTTCAGGTTCCACTGCATCATGTTGGACCTGAGCTTCTTCATTAGCTGAAACCTTTTCAGGTTCCACTGCGTCATTCTGATCCTGGACTTCTGCATGAGCTGAAACCTTCATGAACTGAAACCTCTCTTCGTTGAACAGACAACCACTGCATCTACAAACCTTTTTAGGTTCTACTGCATCATGTTGGATCTGAGCTTCTTCATTAGCTGAAACCTTTTCAGGTTCCACTGCATCATTCTGCTCCTGGACTTCAACATGAGCTGAAACCTCTTCAGGTTCCACTGCGTCATGTTGATCCTGAACTTCTTCATGAGCTGAAATCTTTTCACGTTCCACTGCATCATGTTGTTCTGTTTCTTCAAATATATTCATTACCTGCAATATTTATTGATTTCAGAAAACAAAGTATAGTAAATCAAATCAAATCAAATCAAATCAAATCAAATCAAAACAAAGTATAGTAAATTATCACCTCATCATTGTCAGACTTTTGTTCTCTATCTTCTTCAACCTCAACATTCACATCATCTTGTTCTATCATTGCATCCATAATTTTTATAGTATTGGTTATCAATTACTCCATATCTTGTTCAGTGTATGAAACTGTTTCTGCTTCATCTCGCTTACGTTTCTTTCTCACGTAAGTCTTCATCACTAGTTCTAGTTCTAACTTATCTTCGACATTATATTTTGCGAGAATTGATTGATCTTCTCCTGAAAGACCATTGTTACCGACGCTTGTAAGCTTGTCAATCAAAATTCTTGCCCACTTATATTTTTCCTTGTATGTGGGATCTTCATTTCCAGTTTCAACACTCACTTCATTTATATCACCAATAGTCTCTTCATTTCTTTCACCAACCATCTTTTCATTTCTTTCAGAACCAATATCTTCATTTCTTTCACCAACCATCTCATTATCCTCTTCATTTATTTCACCACCAACATCTGCATTTTCCTCTTCATTTCCTTCACCATCTATGAACTTCAAACTGAATTTCCTCTTCCTCTATACGCTGGACCAAGCGTATTTCTTGTTCATTATATTCTAACATGGAGGATCCCTGACGGTAACCCACATTCATCTGTGGAATACAAGAAAATTTATGATTAATAAGTTAGTATTAAATAAACTATGAAACCTTTTTTGGTTCCATAGTTTTGCTTTTTCATCTTGAATAAGGTGCAGACATTAAAAATTATAAACAAACAAGAATTGTTGTTGCTTTTACCTTGTAAAAGAATTTTGGTTTGTTGGAGAGATCATCAAAATTATTCACCAATTGCTTGCTTATTTCATCAAGGTTCCATCTAGCGAACCTTGCGTACATTTCGCTCTCATCTTATGTCAAAGTGATGTTTGTCATCTCAGCAAACCAATACTGTAAAAGACAATACACAATTCAACATTTAAATTAGTAATCAAACTCGGGAAAAATAAAAAACAAACATTTTATGAATCAACAGAAACGAAAAATAACTTACCAGTGGGTAAATGACGCACCTGATACATCATCAACTTCTTCAGCTTTAATTATAGAGTCAATTAGATTGTCATGCAAAACATCAGGTCAACACACTTTATTCATCTCAAATACTTGGTACAAGTATTTTGATGTCAGATTTTGCCCACCTTTGTTTGGGACAAATATCGAAACCAAGAGATAGAGTATGAATAGCTTGATGAAGTCTTCTGCTTTGGTTTCATCTGCTGCTGTTTCCATCGTAGCTCTAATAATATCAGTTTTCCTCATCTTCTTAGCTCCTTTAAAATACTCAACTTGAAACATGTTCACCTTTTTCTTCAGCTCAACATCTTGGTGTATATCTACATTCTTCATCATTTGTAGACCAAAGATGACAACGAACTGTTCAGGTGTTGTCTGTAGTATCATATTCCTTGCTCTCATCAATTTAAAACAATCTGGTTTATCACCCTTGACACTTCTATAAAATGACCCTAACATCATCTGAACTGCTCTTGTCATTTTCTTTAATTTTCTGCTTGAAGGGTACCATCGAAGAACAGTTTGAAGAAACGCCAGAATGGACATGCAACAAGTGCCTTTATGTGTTTTTCTTTAGTTTGTATCAATGCTTTTATTTTTGGTGCCTCTGTACACAAATGTTGTAATGAGCACCTGTATGGATCTGGAATATTTTTTTTTCCTGTTACAGAATAAGTAAACCATTAGCACAAACAGAACAGAATAGGATGAAACCTTTTTGGGTTCCATCAAAACATGTATTAAGTAAAAAAACACCAACATTGTTGGTCACAAACATACACAGATTAGGATGAAACCTTTTTGGGTTCCATCAAAACATGCATTTTTTAAAAAAACACCAACATTGTTGGTCACAAACATACACAGATTAGGATGAAACCTTTTTGGGTTCCATCATAATACCAATTAAGTAAAAAACAACCAACATTGTTGGTCACAAACATACACAGATTAGGATGAAACCTTTTTGGGTTCCATCAAAACATGCATTTTTAAAAAACCACCAACATTATTGGTCACAAACATACACAGAATATGATGAAACATTTTTGGGTTCCATCAAAACATGCATTTATAAAAAACCACCAACATTATTGGTCACAAACATACACAGAATAGGATGAAACCTTTTTGGGTTCCATCATAATACCAATTAAGTAAAAAACCACCAACATTGTTTGTCACAACCACACAAAAAATAGGATGAAACCTATTTGGGTTCCAACACAATAATTTAGGTTAAAACAGATGAAACCTAAACGTTGAAACAGATGAAAATCAATGAAACCTAGTTTCAGAAAAATGTAACTGAAACCTAACTATGAAACATGTAATTTCGAAAGAGATGAAACCTTATTAACCAAATACATCGATGAAACCAAAATTACGAAACTAAAAATCATAAACATGCAGAATATGATGAAACCTTATTAAACAAGTGCATTTTGATTTTCAACCATAAACAATCACAGAATATGATGAAACTATAAACTTCAATTTACCTTTCGTAGATTCTTGTTTCTTAACTGGTGTATTGAGTTTTTTCTTCATCTTCTTGTCTTGTTTCTTCACCATGTTTAATGATCTTCAGTGATTTTTCTTAGGTTTAAACTGTGACAGAATTGAATAGAAACTTCAGTTAGATTATGATGAGTTAAAAGTAGAAGACTTAATTCTACTTTTGATGATCAACAATCGTTTTAGAATCAGAAATTTAGGTTGATTACGACTCAAATTCTACTGTTGATGATGATTTAAGTGATGACTTTTGTTTCAGGAAGATTAATGTGATGATTTTTGATATGATTGATGATGACGATGATGTTGGTTCAGGTTTTTTTCTCTGATGATGTTGAAACGATAAACGGTATGATTTTTGGAGATGGTAAACGATAGAAGTTAAGAGGGAAATAATGGCGTTAATCAAGGGAAGGTGGGCGTGCGTGAGCAGTTAATGAAGTTGGGATGAATAATAAGCAAGGGTAATATGGACAGTTGGTTTATAATGGGTTTTTTGTGTTATATTTGTTTTGTTGGGTTTTATGTAGTTGTATAGTGACACCTTTGGGCTTATAACCCATGGCTTGTATACAAATACCTTCTTTATCATCGGATTTCATTTTTAGTTTCTCTGCAAGTTATCAATTGTCACTCATTATTATTTTAGAGGTGTAAGAATTCTCGAAAGAAGACCATACAACAAAAATATTACATCGAATTTTCATTAATATCTGAATTATATTCTTTAATTTATTCCAAACAATATTTGATCAACGATCATGTATATCCATTGAGTATGATGTTATCCGTTAAAATTAATGTATGATGTTAAACAGATGATGTTAAAAAACAAATCATTGAATAACATGTCCATCAGATATATTTCAAACTAATTTCCCCCAAATATTACTAGATTTTGTATATAAACTTGATTTATTATGTGAACTAATCCCATGTATGAATCAAGTCTAAAAACAAAAGTGAGCATGAATTTGGATGCGATGGGATCATGTTTGACCTTGTCTTTGTGTAACCAATTTTGGTTTTCATCATATTTTTTTTTGTTGATATAAGAAATATCCTCAAAGATTGTATCAACATCCCATTAATTTTGGTATGTAAGGTTAGTTTGTAATCTTTGTTTTTTTGCTTTTTTTTCACGCTATACGTATCAAGTATTCAACGCACAACAAAAGGAATACATGCATCTAGAATGAAATATAACTTTGAGAAATATATGATGTTTTATATATTGCAATCTCCATCAGAAACAATATTCTGTCATATAAATTTGAGAAATATATGATGTTTTTGACTAAATGGTTCTGAGACTAGCACAAATGAAGATGGATTATGCTTGGTATTTATACGTTAAAATTATATATATGATCTTCAAAGATTCACCTACCAACTATGACTACAAGAACCACAAGAAAAAAAAAGTCGTTCATTATATATGGAGGAACAAACAACAACCTTCTTGTCCAAATGTCAAAATTACCAAGAATATATGGTAACATATTTGATGATTATAACAAAAATGATGGTGTTATCATTGATAATTAAAATAGATAATAACAAAATAAATAACAATAATTTTGCGATAATAAATATATTTTAACTTCTTCCTAGTAAGTTGCCAAATTTACTTATTGATTTTTTTACTTATAAGTTAAGCAGTTGGTAAACTAATTTATCCACTTTCTATATTTCTGTTTTTGGTATCCAAACATGCTACTAACTTACAGTTTATGTACGTGAGGGTCTATTTGAGGTTGGTTTTGAGCTTCCTTTTATATTGGTTTTCGTAACAACCCATATATCCCCATTACATTCAGGCTCTAAGACATTCGAAATCTCATCGTTGTTTTCTCGGCAGCAACATAATCCATAGTTGTTTTTATAGAACAATCGAAGGGCACCATGGTTTCGACTTCCAAATGACAAATAAATCTTCATCATTTGTAATATCAGGATGATAATGGAACAAATGTCTTCCATTTCCACCATTAATGGTACTCATTCATTCATGGAAGAATGCAACTCGTGAATCATCAAAAAAAAGGAGGCACAAAAATACTAAGTGCATTAGAAACTCATACCATTAAACCAATTCTATACCTAACTTAGATCAAGTGGTGTTGTTTCTCGTTATACCTAAAACCCTCATTATACCACCGACCATAAAGAAGTACTACTAGTCACAATGAATTAAATTAAAACCTAATAATTACTTTGCCTCTGATTAGTAAAAGCTGCTGCTTCTTTTTTTTTCTTGAAATTATTTCATCTGTGTTTAATAAATATCTCAGCAATATGATAATAGCATGCTCCAAAATCAAGGTCCAATTTTGATGGTTCTTGTTTCCCGAGCATTTTAGATTCTTTGCTAAGTTTCTCATATTTTCCTTTTTCTGTTGCTTTTCATCTTTGATGATTCATCTATCACATACAACAATCAAACTGACTAACAAACCAAAATTAAAAAGATCTCTGAGTAATTGATTTTCCGCAGTAAATTAGGAAGAAGAAATAATGTTTGTGATTCGGGGATTTTATTTGGAACCATATATTTAAGAGTTTCATTTTGACTATTGGATCTAATTAAAATGGGCCCACACTTGGGATAAATCCGTACTGTCAACGAAAATGACCGAGTCAACGGAAGTCAACACCATTTTCAAATACTACTGAAATTGGATAAAATGTAGGGAGGAGCGTTCCATTGACAGGGCCTTATTTGACAAGGTCTTACAATCTGGTGGTGATCGTTGGATCCCAACATCTGGACGCTTAAAATTATTTCAAAATGATTCGCGTAAGTATCACCCGTAACCACGTTTTTGTCTCTCCTTCATCTTCTTCCCCTTTTAATTGGCTCCATCCTGTTAAGATAAAGAAAAAGAGTTTATAAGCAAAATAAATAAGAAAACGTTTGTGATTAAGGGAAACAATCGAATTAAAATTTTGTAACATATTGAGTTCATGATGTATTTTAGATTCAAATAAGAGGAATACTATGAGAGAAAACCCTAGATGAACTCAAGGAAATGCTGTAGGAAAGCAAAAATGAAATCAATTTCCAATACTAATCAATAAGTTGAGAGGAAAAACTCCAATTTGACTTAGATGTAGAAAAAAGAATATAAAACACAGCAAAGAGATATTCATTATAATTTCAGTAGATTGATGCTCTCGTTAGTTGGTTAAAGAAAAATTAATCTTGATTAATAATATTTTTAATCTCTCTTTGGTGTTGAGATTCAACACAACTGTCAAAATCTTTGCTAGAAAAACAACAAAAATCATTAGCAAAATCTTGAGAGAGGATGGGTCTTGATGAATTATCATGTTTTGAACATGGGTTTTGATTTGGGTCTGATTTTTTCTTTGTTAGGAGTTTTAATTCATCAAGTTGGATCAATTTGATCGAGTTTGGTGCATTTGCTGCGAAAAAAACAAAAAAATTTCAGTTGTGTTGTTGAAAGAGCAGAATTGAATTCCCTTCTTTTCTACAAGTGAGTAAAGAGAGAGGAGAGAGACGCTCATAAATGTTTTCATGGGTCACGACTCACGAGATAACCCGGATTACCCTGATCATTCTAAAATGATCTCAACGGTCTATCTAGCAGGATCTAACGGCCACCGTAATCCTGTCAAATCATGTCAAATAAGACCCTGTCAATGGATCCTTACCAAGAAATTAAAGAATATTTTTCTATTTTTTTTTATTATTTTTATATAAATAGGAATTTATTGAAGAAAAAGAACAGTTTATAAAAAGCTGGTGGGTAGCGTAGTAATAAATTAAGTTCTAATATTTTCTTAAACGACAAGTCCTAATCTATGGAAAAGAAAACTACCTATTCGAACATTGGCATCTTGAATTGCTAGATAGTTAGTTCTTTAAACGCTTTAAAAAGACTATTATGTCCTTGCCAAGTTCATTTAAAGTAGAGAAGGCCAAAACACTAAAACGGTATTCATGTGCTGAACATTTGGCTAAGTATTTGTTGCATTTGCGTGTTACATCGTTGGAGATGGCTTGGCCAGGTGTGAAAGTGCGAATACCACCATCAGTGAAGGGTGAAATACCAGTAACGTTGAAGCAAACATCTTGTTCATTCTCCCAGTTGTAGACAAGGATATCAGTAGGTCTCAAAGCAGTGTCTCTATCCGATGGGAAACCCAGGGCCACTTCTTTCCTAGCGGAAAATCTTGCATGAAAGCAAATATCCGCTAATACATCTCTGAACAAATCATGTCAGAATTTTAGGCCTACATCGCTTGCACAGTGCAAGGCATGGTCTCCGAAGACATTCATTTCCCTGTTGCATCTTGGACATAAGCTCTCTACATCAAAAAGTGGGATGCCCAAACGATAGCAAAGTATAGAACTAAATTGTCTAGGTCCAATGCATTTGTTAAGCCCACTAATGGGAATAGCCAAAAGATAGTCCTGAGCATGCTTGATTTTTTTGCACTGCCAAAGGGTAGAATCCCGGTCTGACAGATCAAATTTGGTCGGTAACTCCTTTGTAACAACATTGAAGTATCTGGCTGCCAAGGGACGCATTGGGTGGGGGGAAGCGTCGTCAATGTTGAAGGTAGAAGGAGTTAAATAATACACCTGCATATATTTCCGCAAAGCAGGTTGGAAAGAAAGACTGGATTCAGGGGCCGAAGTGGTACTGCGAATAGTTGTTTGCAGGGAACTAGCTAAAGTGGCAAATCGAAACTAAACATGACCAAAGCCAGCCCCGTCTTCTGTGATGAGTTGTCGCAGATACTGAAATAAGTGTTGATCGAAAACTGTTATTGCTTGTTGAAGGTATCGTGGATTAATAGTGCGCATCGTAAAGTATAAACCAGACACCCCTGTGCAGTTTTAAAGTAACAAAAGCTCGCTTTGAGGGTCTTTTAGTTTTCTGATTGTGGACATGAGCTGGGTAGTTTTATTAACCTTGTGCATAATCATTTCGCTGCAAAATGTGTCATCGAGACTCAAGGGTCCTCCAAACAGTTTAACTCCTTCAATGGTTTACTGATGGTAGTAGGAAACATACCTGGTTCATTGCGTCTGGGGTCTAAAGTGGGCCAAAATAGTTCTATTTTGGCGATGTTCAGATGTAATCCAAATTTACATCCTTCACGCTGGATAAAGCTGATAGCCTTCGAAACTTGTAAAGTATCACCTACTATGGTTCCATCGTCCAAGTACCAAGCATGTAAACTTAAGTTACATTGAGCAGCAATGTTCCGGACCAAAGGGTGCAAGGTTAGGGAAAAAAGCAAAGGACCAAAAGGGTCAGCTTGCTGAACCCTTTGAGAGGAGAAGAGGATGTGATCCTTATAGTACAACCTTGTCGGTTTAGCATAACAGAAATCTACCCAGTTATAGGTGGTAGAACATTTGCTTTTTTACTTCTTGAAGCATAATAAATCTGTTTGTGAAGTTGAAAGCGTTTGTAAAATCAACAAGTAACATTGACATAATATCCAAGTTACCTTGCATTTCCAGAAGTTTGTTAACTGAGTGTAAGATACCTTCACCACCACAGGGAATACCTACCCCAAATTGATGATCACCAAGATAGTTGACCATTTCCTTGCACCCGACAGACGCACCAACCTTGGAGACTAGTCGTCTCCATATTGTACCAACTGCAATAGGGCGAAGACCACCACCTGGTTTCAAAAGGGGAGTCAAAGGAGTGCTAGCTATAATTTTACCTAAGTCTTTTGAGCATTTGCCTGCAAGGAGTAGGTTAATTACTCTTGTCATGGACATAAGTAACCCATCTGCCGTAGCTGCAGCCTACCTACTCATTGCATTGAGAAGGTGTTGTGCACGCAGACTATCACGACCACATGAAGTACCTTTAGGAAAGTTTTTCAATGCATTAAGAACTGAGTTTGGTGTAACACTGAGGGAAGCAACATCACCAATGTCATTTGGGATAGAGGGAGGCGAGGCATGAGGATGCTTGTGTTGCAGGTCAAGAAGAGTAGAGTCATTTCATGAGGCGATACCATTGGAGGACAAAACTCTAATGGATGTTGTTTAGTGCCCATGACTCAATTTCTTACGACAAGCGATCAAGTTGGAGTTTTCCTGTGAGTTCTTCATGTGTTTTGCACTATATTATCTTCTATTGGATAGTTCCAATAATTTATGGGTTATGACAGCACATCTTGAAGGTTCTTTCCATTTAAACAATGCTTGGTTGATGGAAGCAGTTTGTAACCTCTTCCTAGTACTAGATCTTTTCTCCATTGAGCATTTTGGAATGTACAGATTAAGGATGTAGGTGGGTAGGACTTAGGAGAATTAGTTGTATCCAAGAAGGTAGGTCCGTAGGATTGAGAAATACCTTGTCCAATGAAGCTTTGAGGGTTCTCGAGAAGTTTAATCTGCACAAAGGTGGGATGCTTGTTGTAATTGAGATTTGTCTTTGAAAGACACAATCAAGTAGGTCCAAGGAGAGACAAAGGGGATTATCTTCCACTTGTAAAGTAACAACATCGATGGTACTGTCACAGGGTTTGTCCACCCCATGAATCAAGAAGTCATCATCCCTTTTATTGAAAGGTCCAGGTGTGATATCACCAGGATGTAGGCGGCAAGGCCTCCTCCATGCATGCATTGAAAGCAAAGCCACATCTGCAGGTGATTTAAGACCCTTTCCCATGCAGTATAAACTTCAGCATTATTAATAATCCTTTCTCTGCAAGTAGATTTGTCCTCCTCTGAAGCAAGGTGTCTATCGTTCAAATACCTGAAAAAAAGAACTACGAACTAAACCATTGCACCCAACACCATTCCGGTAGCCATCGAAGTTTCGAAAAGGGCATTGAAAGAGTAAGTCATTGTGGGATTCTATAGAGTTCTGAGAATCTGATAAACTATAAGGGGAAGGATCTATGGAAATTGAAAAAGATCTTTTTCTAGGCATTGTGGGAAATTAAACTATAACTGCCTAACTAACTCTGCTAAATATTCAAGTAGATGGAAAAATAGGGTTGTAAAGGTTGAGTATGGATCAAGGAAGGCAATGGGATATGACTGAATGAACGGAAAAGAAAAAAACAATAAGAACAAGGGAGGAAATCAATTTATGACTTTCAATCGCCAGAAATTCGCCGGATCGCCGTACATTCTCTCTCTTATATGCAGACTTTTTGTCACACTTTTGAGAAATATTTTTAGCAACGTTTTTTTGTAACAATATTTTGCAATGGAAATATATGTTCCTAATTCAGGTGTCAATGCATAGAAGAGATAAGGATCGAATCAGCCACTGATATTTCCGTTGCTAATTTTTTACGACGGTCAGTTTTTGCCACAGGTTAGCAACATTTATAACCGCTGATAATAGTCGACGGTCCAAATCAAATATGCATAAGGAATTCCATCCGACGACGATTTTTTCTAGAATCTATCGTACGACCCAGATTTTTCAGTCAGCCCATCCGACGGTCGAGATCTCACCGAAAGTAAAAAAAAATAAAATTGTTCATCATCCTTATTCGGTGTAATGATAAGAATAAGATTATTATTATTATTATAATTATTTTAATTAAACAGTTGCAAAATAAGTGGCATAGAATCCCTTCCAATTTTTTTAAAAAGGGTAAATAACGATTTAGTCCAAATACGTTCAGAAATAAACAGTTTAGTCCTGAGCCATTCAACTAGATACAATTTAGTTCTTTATTTATTTGAAATATGGAAAGTACTTAAATAACCTTTCTGATTTATAATTTAGTCCAAATATTTACAGTTTAGTCCAAAGTGACTCATGATGATGTCAACAATTTTAAATAAATTAAAAAATAATTTATCTTTCAAACCGCTCATCCAAAATTCGTAAACTTTATATATTCGGAAAGCTCTTTCCGAGAACTACAAAAAGAGTACCTATATAACTATATAATTTTCATCTTTTAAAAATTTAATTTTCTTTTCATGGTTATCTCATGTGTACAAAAAGGTACACAAGCACAAAATTTTCACAAAGATTATACAGTCGTTTTTTCATATGTGCACCACTTTGTACACCCCTGCAAAACATACATGAAACCAATTATTCATAACCACACACTCAGACCTACTTTTACATGGGAATAACATTGGTGCACCAATATGTACACACCGACAAAACATGCATAAAAACCGATTATTCATAACCACACACAGACCTACTTTTTCATAAGAATTACACTGGTGTACCAATATGTACACACCTACAAAACATGCATTAAATCGGCCATTCATAACCACACGCAATCCTTTTTTTATGAAAGACACATTGGTGCACCAATATGTACACACCTAGAAAACATGCATAAAACCGATCATTCATAACCATACACAAACTTGCTTTTTCATGGGAATTACACTGGTGCACCAATATGTACACCCTTGCAAAACATGCATAAAATTGATCATTCATAACTACACACAAACCTACTTTTTCATGGAAATTACATAGGTGCACCAATATGTACACACCTATAAACATGCATTAAATCGATTATCCATACGCACGCAGAACTATTTCTCATGGAAAATACACCGGTGCACCAATATGTACACCCATACAAAACATGGAACAAATCAACCATATTCACCTACAAACATATCTATTTCATGGAAATTACACTACTGCACCAGTATATACACACCTACATATTGTATAAACATAACAAACATGGAAACTCAGATGGATTTGAACCATCAACCTCCCAAACCCTGTGATAGGCTTGAGCGCTCTATCATTTTGAGCTTATGAGTCCATAAATTTAAGATTGAGTCTACTACGGTCATTGGAGAACAAATGTAAGATTCGAATCAGGTCGAAAATCCAATCTAAATCATTTTAGAAAAGATTAGATGGGTAATCCAATCTAAATCATACCATACTGATAAAGTAGTCCATATATCCTTGAGATATCACAAAGGTGTACAACTATGTACACACCTAAAGAAATATAAAATCAAACATCCATGCCTACACAAAATAGACCATATATCCATGAGATATCACTGAGCTGTACAACTACGTACACACCTACAACAATTTAAAAAATCGAACATCCATGCCAACAAAACAATGTGTATATTCATGAGATAGCATACTGGTGTAAAACTATGTATGCACCTACAACAAATCTAACAAAAAAACATGAATGCCCACAAAGCTGTCCATATATCCATGAGATATCGCACAAGTGTACAACTATGTAAACTCCTACAGAAATCTAAGAAAAAGAACATACATGCCCATAAATTAGTCCATATATCCTTGAGATATCACAAAGATGTACAAATCTAGACACTCCCACAATAAATTTAAGAAAAACAACATCCATACCCGTAAAACATGTCAGTATATCCGTGAAACAGCATACCGGTGTACAAATCTGTACACTCGTACAACAAATCTAAGAAAATTCGAAATCCATACCCACAGAACATGCCAAATATCCATGAGATAGTTTAAAATTAAAATTAAAAATAATAAAAAATCAAAGTTCTATGAAAATCAAAAACCTAAAATAAAAAAAATAAAAAATACACAGAGTAATCAAAAGATTGAATAAAAAATCAAAGATCAAAAAAATATTTTCATAGGTCAAAATATCATGCATCCAAAAATGATCAAAAATCAAACAAATAACAAAAACAAAGAAGAAATAAAACAATAACCAAAAGTTTAGATACTAACCACTAAACTTCTCCAACAAATCTTCAATGAAGAAATTCTCCCACGAATGATAATACAGAGTTTGATGTCAAAGAAATTAGTGATCTTAATCTAACGAATGTTAAATGATTCAGATCTGGTGAAAATGATATAGTTTTTGATGAAGAAACAATTCCAAATACGAAAACCTGATTCGCCCTTTCTCTTTCTCTTTCTCCTCTGAAATTATCTTTCTCTTTATGTTAGTATATATAGAAAGATATTTAGGGTAATACGAAAAAATACGATTTTCTGGATTGGTAGGAATTTGGACTAACTCGTCTAAATTTTAGACTAAATTATTTACATAAATTTTTTTTGGACTAAATTGTTCTGGACTCGGGGACTGAGCTAAAGCGTCCAAAACTCAACGAAAAGTAAATTAAACGTTAATTCCTATTTTTAGAAACCACGATATAGCATGACCGGGTCGGATTGTTTGCCTCCTTATATACCCACAATCTAGGCAAGCTTTTCCCCTTTAATCATCAACATTTACAGTTCATCAGTTTACTTGGCTTTACTGAGTATCGATTTCTCTTTATATGGTAGTTAGTTGACGATGAAAACTTGAAAGAGATTACACACAAACTCACCATTAAAGAAGAAACACCAAAAACAGAAAGAAAACAATAAATTATAAAATATGGGTAAAAGAAGAAAGACCATACATATACTAACAACTGCTCTACTAAAATTCAATTTGAAGCAATCCACCTAACCATACCTGTCGGCAGTTCATACAGAGCTCTCTCACTCACTCCATCATCTTCACTGTCATACCAATAGATCTCTCAAAACTCAAAAAGAAGATTGATATAGACAGAGAGAGAGATCAGAAATCAGAGATCTTAAGAAATTAAAAGAAGAAGAAGAAGAATTTAGAAAAGCGGGTTTGAATCAATTCTTAGGTTTTTAAATTTTGTGGATGCAATGTTGGTACAAGAGCGTTTATCATCAAAACCATCAAAAACACATCAAAGAGTACAATCAACAGAACCCATATCACATTTTCTACAAGATCGTTTCTCTGAATCCAAATCCCTAGATTTCTCAACTTGGGTATCTGAGAACCTTTACAAAATCGTATCAATTCTTCTTCTTATTCTTACTGTTGCTGCACTCTTCTTCCTTCGTAACGTTGGTGATACAGCTGCGCTTCTTTGTTTTGAAAACAGATCTAAACAACTTGAAACAATTCATTTCCCTAAAATTGATTGGAACTCAATTCCATCTATTGTTGATAACACTTCTCCTTATTCTTCTTTTCGATCCGAAAAATGGATTATTGTATCTGTTTCTACTCAACCTACTGATTCTCTTCAGAATCTTGTTAAATTAAAAGGTTGGCAAGTTTTGGCAATTGGAACTTCAAAAACCCCTTCAGATTGGAATCTGAAAGGTGCCATCTTTTTATCATTGGAACAACAAGCTGGTTTAGGTTTTCGAACTGTTGATCATCTTCCTTATGATTCTTATGTTAGGAAGAATGTTGGTTATCTTTTCGCAATTCAACATGGTGCCAAGAAGATCTTTGATGCTGATGACCGCGGGGATGTAATTGATGCTGATTTAGGTAAACATTTTGATGTGGAGTTGATTGGTGAAGGTGCAAGACAACAGACCATCTTACAGTACAGCCATGAAAACCCTAATAGGACTGTTGTCAATCCTTATATTCATTTTGGGCAGAGATCAGTTTGGCCAAGAGGTTTGCCTTTGGAGAATGTTGGTGAATTGGGTCACGAAGAGTTCTACACTGAACTCTATGGTGGTAAGCAATTTATTCAGCAAGGTATTTCTAATGGCCTCCCAGATGTTGATTCTATTTTCTATTTAACACGAATGTCTGGCCTTGAAGCTTTCAATATTCGTTTTGATGAAAATGCTCCAAAAGTAGCATTGCCACAAGGTATGATGGTGCCGTTGAATTCTTTCAATACAATGTTTCATTCTTCTGCATTTTGGAGTTTAATGCTTCCAGTTTCTGTTAGTACTATGGCTTCTGATGTACTGAGGGGGTTTTGGGGACAAAGGCTTTTATGGGAAATTGGTGGATTTGTTGTAGTTTACCCTCCTACTGTTCATCGATATGATAGAATCGAAGCGTACCCATTTTCAGAAGAGAAAGATCTTCATGTTAACGTGGGTCGTCTTATTAAGTTCTTGGTTCAGTGGAGATCTGGAAAACACAGACTATTCGAGAAAATTATGGAATTAAGTTATGTAATGGCAGAGGAAGGTTTTTGGACTGAGCAAGATGTAAAATTTACTGCTGCTTGGCTTCAGGATCTGTTAGCTGTCGGGTACCAGCAACCAAGGTTGATCTCATTAGAGTTAGATAGACCAAGGGCCACGATAGGTCATGGAGATCGGAAGGATTTCATCCCTCAAAAAATACCATCTGTTCATCTTGGGGTTGAGGAAGTAGGGACTGTGAATTATGAGATAGGGAATTTGATTAAGTTGAGGAAGAACTTTGGGAATGTTGTGCTCATAATGTTCTGCACTAGGCCGGTGGAGCGTACCGCTTTAGAATGGAGGTTGCTTTACGGTCGGATATTTAAGACTGTTGTTATCCTCTCAGAACACAGCAATTCAGATCTTGCTGTTGAACGCGGCAAGTTGGAGCAAGTATACAAGTAAGTGTCCCAGTTATCTTCATAATTCATGTTTGATTCATCTTGCTTGATTGTCAACTGTGAAAGTAGTTATTTGCATGTTTATTTGTTGATGATCTGATGTAAGAGCGAATCAGCATGAATTGCACTTTTTTGTACATTCTTTCCGTGTGGAGGACTGTATTTGGGTTCTTTGTGAACAAGTGCCTTCTACTTCTGCTTACTCTAACCAGTTCTAGTTTTTACTAACTAGAGTTAGTTATTTGGGATTGTGATATTGTGTATGGTTAGAGATAGTGAAATTGCAAGGAATCGTGACTTGTGGTATATACAGCATTTATGCATAGACAGATTAGACATTGGTGTTTTGTATTAGCTGAGAACAAAAATCTTGCCCGAAGGATATTTAGGTGCACTAAGAAAACAAGAAGCTATAGGCTTGTGAGGCAAGTAAATCAACAAGTGTGTAGCTATCTAGTTCCAGGTTTTGTAATTTAACAAGTTCAGAGCATATGTTCAGTTGTTACATATTGATATTAACATCATGTGGCTTAGTTGGTTAATTGGGATGCCAAAATTAGAATTACACATTGGTTCAGGTTTGCTCTGTAGGATTTGTTCGAAAGCACAAGTAATCACTGCTTGCTCAAATTTTTGATGTTTCGAACTTCTCGTATACTTCTCTAACAGAATATATTTATAAAATAATTAAGATATAGTTCGTGTATATACTGGGATGTCTCAATACTTGTAACTGATCAAACTACAAATTTAGGAGGGTAAAGCACTGATAGTGGTAGGGTAAATTATGCCCTTTTATAACTAACCAGTCATAGTGTTTGAATGAATTAATAAGTAAAGAGCGATACATGTTTAGTACATGAAGTCTGAAAGTAAGGACATTAGCACACTTCATATTCTTCGTTTCAATTGTACGTTTGTACTCTAGGAAATGGAATAATACTCGTGTAATTTTCAATTTCCCTTTTCCATTTTTAAATGTCTATAATTTAATAATAGTGTACATGAATCTTTGGGTTGATATATATACATGACTCAGTTTTTAAGAAGTGTGCTTCCTTAGAATATCAGAGTGTCCCGCTGTGTATGCATAGTACAAGAAGATATAGGCAAGAGTTAGGTGTTGAACTGTCTCGAACTTGTTGGAGTACTCTTGGAGTGAGTTTGCTAGGTTGTGAACCCTTAGACTATAGGTATTATTTTGTTAATCAAAGATAGGAACCCAAGTCTACGTTATTTTGTCGGCTATTTTTGTTATCTACCACATCACCGACTATTTAATAGGAGAACAATACCACATTGGATACATCTTAGACAAAAAATCACCCTCTTTTGTGTTCCTCATTGACGGTGGAAATTGAGTCTAGCATATTCCTTCTCTTCTGTCCAGCGACTAGCTACGATGTCTATCTAACCATCTGATAGATGAGGTTTTCGGTCTGGAGTCTCAACTGACACGGCTTAGACTTAGATTTAACTAAAAAAAGAAGAAAAAAAAAAGCGAAAGAAGAAAAAGGTTTTGGCATCTGTAGCCATTTTTAATTTTTAACTAAAGTTACATACTTATACGACCCTTCATTTATATTCTTATATTTTTATTTTGATACTGAAAACCACAAGTGATCTTGAAAACTCATGTAGAAAGTGATAGAATTGCTAAGACCAGTAAGCAACTTGATGCTGATGGATTTTGGGCTCATCATGTTTCCACTTTCCACTCTATTTCTTGTTTAAGTTGTGGATAGGGTAGTAGTGTCAGGAGATCGGGGCTGGTATTCGTTACGCCAGGTTCAGTTAGCAATAATCAGGTCTGGGCTCGGGCAAGTCCTCTTTCAAAGTTGCTGTACCCTGCTCAAACCCCTCAGCTTTGTTAACATTAGGCGTCGTTCCACCTCTACAAGTTGGAAAGCTTAAATCATTCTCATATCATCATTATGTATATTAACGTAGCTTATTGGCCACCTCTAGTTGAGGCTGCATCTTTATTCTTGAACCACGAAGCAGCAGTTGCTGCCATCTTGTAGCATGTCTAAATAGATTGCTTTATCAACCCTTGCTTATCTGTTAACAATCCAGTCTATGTCAATTCCATTATAATAAAATTCATTTTAACTTAAAGAAGTGCTTGTAAATGTGAAGCTTAAAAATTGTTTCTTATAGTTATACATGTTTCTGAATCTATGAATTTGATCTATGCTCACTGCTGGTAGAGATATCTACTCTATGTTTGCTTAATTAGCTCGAGTTCCTGGACTTTGCAGGTTTTTGCCTAAGATATTCGATCGGTTTGCAAGTGCAGAAGGTTTTGTATTTCTTCAAGATGACACAGTTCTTAACTATTGGAATTTACTTCAAGCAGATAAGACTAAGCTATGGATTACTGACAAGGTAACATCAAATTCAACCCAACTAGACATATCAATGCATTAATAGCCCATAACTTTCAACCAAATTTTGAAGTTGCTTGACCTTTTGTGATGGTGATTTTATGTGGTTATGTTGTTGTTTGCCCATTGGGTGGGATTCCACCCCTTCAGTTTATTTAATGGTCTGATGCCATATATTGTTCTCTGACAAGATGTTGTATGTATATTATCAGGTGCCCAATTCCTGGTCCATCGTTCCAACAACAGGGGAGAATTCGGGTTGGTTTTCAAAACAAGCAGACATGGTGAAGACAGTAGTAGATACGATGCCCGTTCATTTTCAGGTTAGCTACAAGGAAAGCAGCTCCGAGCTACAAGGGTTAACACTCTGCAGTTCCGAGGTTTTCTACATCCCTCGACGTTTTGTAGGGGACTTTATAGATTTGGTTGGTCTTGTTGGCAATATCAAAATCCATCACAAGGTCGCCATACCGATGTTCTTTAAGGCAATGGATTCACCAAGTAACTTTGATTCCATTCTTGGTAAAATGATTTATACTATGGAAATGCTTCCAGCAAGCAATTTTTCGAGCATTTATTCACCCAGAGTCCCTGCAGTGCATCCATGCAATGTGTCAGATGAGCCTGATTTCATTAGACTGGTCAGAATCATGTCTGCAGGTGATCCTCTTTTAATGGAACTAGTTTGAGTCTACACTTCAACAAGAAACATGTACCACTTTGTTAACACTGAACTTGTTTCCTTGATCCTTTAGATTCTTTTCTTACTGAGGTATGGGGTAAATTTCTCTTTTTCCTTTTGTAGATTTATGCTGTAATATTCATTTAGTGGGGAGGGTAAAAAGCCCTATGAACAGTTCTATTAAATCATCTTTGTAATTGGTTTAAACACAGAAATGAAAAAAAGTGTATTCATGGGTTACAGAAATGGAAATAATTTGTCTGTCAAGGTTCAAAACTTTTGGTCTATATGTTATGGATGATTGTTCTCGGGGCTGAATTTAAAGTTGTATTGGCAAAAAAAACGTTGCCGGATGATTCTTTTCATTATTGGTAATCCTTAAACGCAGGTAAGAAATTCCTAAACCTCGAATGTTTGAATCTAAAAACTGGAAATGACTTCCACTTCTCAACGAATTCTTTATTCAAAACTTCCTAGTTGAAGTGTTGCATTTGATTGCATCAGTTTGTTTACTTCAAAATTCACTGAAACACATGTAGACCACTGCAAATTTTTTTGTTGCATTTATTCCATTCTCATATGAAAGAGAGTGCTGCACAATTTGGAAACTAATAGCGAGTTGTCCTCTTAAAACCATAACATAAAATGTTATTGAAACCTTAAAATTAAACATGGGGTCTGACATTAGTCAACATAATGAAAATTGCGGTGAGCACATCAGAGCAAACGGATTTAAATGCTGACAAATTTCTTCTCACCACTACAGGAATGAAATCAACGCCAAAGTTTTTTGCTTTCTCCTTGGACATTTCATAAGTTGGCGTCAACGGATTGTCGTCTGCACACCTCTAAGTACCAAAAAGAAAAATGTGGTAGTTTTGGAATTTGTGAAACTTACTGTTAGAATTAAAAAGTGATTTATTACCAAAAATTGTTTTGTTACCTAATTTATCTTGATGGGACCAAAGGGTCACTAGCCTATATTGGGGGTG
>JAJJMC010008698.1:703993-732298 GCA_023531435.1 Papaver californicum | reverse complement strand
GCTTTGTTCTAACGCTTAATCTATTTAAAGTTTCTGTTTGGTTTGCTTACTGTTACAGGAATTTTCTCCAACACTTACATGAGAAATTATTTTAGTTAGCGTACTGACTTGGAAACAAATTATTTTGAGAGTAGACATACTTTTCAGGCAGCTTAACATCAGGGTAAGGATGGTGTAAAATCTTCACAATCTCTGAGAAATGCATCTCTCTTTCCGACAAACAATGTCTTCCACTGGCCGAATGAACCTCATATGCGAGAACGTGCGCCTTGGCAACATCTCTGATATCAACCCATCCAAAAACTAAATTTGGAAATGCTTGTGATCCTGCATTGAGAATAAGACCACGGCGATTGCATTAAATGAAGTTAAAACCCTTGTGCTAATATCTAAGAGGAACTCATGCTTGTATAACCAACTTATATCCATTTTAGGATAAAGAAAGAGGATGTTACACATTAAGTGCCCAAATCAAATTGCGCAAATTTATGTTTTAGTCAGTATATCCAAAGAATAACAAGATACACCTACTGATCAGCAGTATAGATATACACCATGTGTTGTTTCCAAAAAGAAAAAACGTGTAATATGGACCCATAGTAAGAGCAAAACCATACCATTGATTAAGCTAGAAATTACGTCAGCACTTCTGTTAAGCGTTGGCTGTAAAAGAGGACCCAATACCATTCCTGGATTGATAGTTACAATATCAATCCCGTTTTCTTTTGCGAATTCCCAGGCAGCCTTTTCAGCTAAGGTCTTTGAAACTACGCACCAAAGCTGGTTGGTAACATGCACGAAGTTAAAGTACACATACATATTCGACTGCCTCTTTATAAACCTATAAGAAGAACTTAAGCAACTTATACTAATATGTATGTTCGGACTCTAGAAAAATACGGGTGCCTAGTTTACACAGGACAACTACATGCTTAAATACTTTGAAGTAATGTCTTGGCCAGTGAACCATTGTTTACTTTAGTTTTGTGGCTCTTCCACTGAAGTTAAGTATACTAACTTAGGATATTACCAGACATTGATAAGAAAATTAACAACAGTGTACCTCAATTTTCGAACACATATCTGGATCAGAAAACCAAGTTTCATCCACTATAACCCCAGGAACTTTTGGTCTTTCATTGACAACCACCGCAGCAAGGGATGACGTTAGAATGACTCTTTTAACGGATGGAGTTTTTGCGCAAGAACCAAGAACGTTAGGAGTTCCTACTGCAGGTTCGATTAGTTCAGTCTGAATCAAAGAGGATATGTACAAGACTTTACATCACAATTAGACGTTTGTGTTCATTAACTTAAGAGTTATATCAATTTCTCCCCTATCACGATTAAATCGAATAAGGTTGTCATTGAATAGACGTGAAAATATCTCATTATGCTTTTATATAAACTTTTGCCTCTTGAATAGGCAAATCCAATCACATACAACAACTAGTAGTATTTTATAAGAGACTACAGATAATGCTCTAATAAAGACTATCAAAACAAGATCCACATTCTCATAGTTCATGTTTCCTCGTTGGAGGATGAAAGATTATAATGCTCGTGGACGTGGTACCAGTAATTTTGTGAATTTTTCAAGATATGCATACACTTGAAAATTGTGTGGGTATTTTGTAAACTAATGATTGTCGAATATTTGTTTACAGTAGCTACTGAAATAATAAATGATGGTGGTTGTTAACCCCTCTGCAGAGTGATATCAACATATGTGATTGGTATGCACAAAATCCAAATTATGCTGGATTGAAATTTCTTGAATATCATAATATTTGGATCCAAGACTTAACACCTTAAACGTGCAAGCCCGACTTCTGAAAATTACAGGTTGGTGTAGTCTTCATGCGTTATATGAGAAATATGATCGTTTTAAAAACGATTTAAGGGTTTTATTTTTTTTCTTCTAAAATCCTAGGATTTGTTCAATAATACTTTTTTCACCATGTATGATGCATTTGGCGTGATAGTCCTTTAAGAACTCGTATTGCATTCACACATTAAATGTGGTCGGAGAACATATTCGAATTTGTAATCCTTAGAGGATACAAATTATATTCAGGCAGCCACATGACTCGATTATATCAGGTTTAACAATCCTTTAAGTGTTTTTCAAAAGTTTTGCAAAGTACCAAAATCCGAATTAATTGATTATATCAACTGTATAGGTCTCTTGAAGAGTCTTTAAAAACACTTAAATCCACACTTCAACAACATTGTTTTATTTTATTTTTCTTAAATCTGCAGTTTAAGAATTATGCTTGCATATAACTTGTCTATGATATAGACTATATAATCTATTTTGATGCCTATTTTTCTGTGATACTCATGTAGTTGAGTTAGCATCCATATTTACGTCAAAAGTTGTACTCTTTTCCTTTCGTTTCAGGTTTTGTCCCATGTGATTTTCCTGACAAGGTTTTAACGAGGCAACATCTCACTGACGTTTAATTTCAAAATGTTGATAATATACTTTTTTTCTTTCGTCCATATTTTCTCCCATTGGGTTTTATTGACAAGGTTTTAGTGAGTAAATTTATTAAACATGGTGGTCATCCAAGGGGGAGTTGTATAATTTCGGTTGTTTGGTGGATGCCCACCATTAACTAGTTCATTTGATTAGACCAAATCAACATAACCATCCCCTATGAATTTGGATGTCCTTCTAAACCACATAAGGTTTAATCACAAATATAGTTTTTGTTCACATATTGTAATGTATTTGTATCTTGGCACTTCGTTGAACAAACTAGATCAACTACTTCTACAAATCATTTCCGAAAAGCTAGAAATCCATGACACAAGTCTTCAATGTGTCTAAAGAAGCATGAAGCTCGAGAACACTATTATTCGAAGACAATACCGCTTGTGCAACACATAAGAAGACTTCATCAACTAGCAAGTTTCTTCACGAAAGAACAACTATCTTATGCATTCAAGAAATTCATTCATCGAAATTTGAAAGTCTCGATTAAAAGATTTGCAAGCCAAGATTTGATTGAAGTACTCATCAGGGGGAGTGCCATCATCAAAGGTGCATTAACTGGACTTATTGCGTTGTACTTTTTTTCCTTCGTCAATGTTTTGTCCCATTGGATTTTCCTTGTCAAGGTTTTAATGAGGCAACATTTGCGTGTCCAATACTGTTTTAAGTCTTCATGTTTACACATTTTCAGGTTTTTCTCTTTTGAGTTTTCCTGGTATGTTTGAAATGACCTAGCCACAGTGGTCATCAGGAGGAGTGTTATAAACCAATGTTTATTTACTATGATGCCCTTGTGTCTAAGATTAGGGTTACCAAATACTTGGTTACTAAATCTCCTATCCCTATAAATAGACACTTATATCTATGTAAACACACACATATGAATAAAATATTCTCTTCTTCTCCCCTCTACTTTGTGTCTCTTCTTCTCTGTTTTATAGTTTCATAACATCAGTAAGGTTTTGGCCATGCCAACTGATAGAAAGGGAGATAACAAAATTCTTACATGTTTGTACTAAGTTAAAAGCTTGATAGTTCTGGTATCTTTAAATTACTCTTAGATTAACAACGACAATGGAGACTTGATGAGTTATGTATCCATTACCACCTTGATAGCTAGCTTGATAACATAACGAGAATCTTCCTTGAACAATATCTTGGTAAATTTTCCTACAACATTCATGTTCCGCAATTCTTTGGCCCAGCCAAAGGCTAGATTAGATCTTTATCGTGTCCTGGATGTCCTGTTGCTCCAATGCAATTTCCCATAAGATCAACAATTATTAGATCAGTATAGAATTTATTGTTGCTAGATTCCTGTATACTGCATATTTTGATAGTAACAGATCATTTTTAATTATGTGATTTCTGCTGTAATGTATGTTGTTAAGGATGTGTCCCTAGATATTATAGAATCAGTTATAAGAGAAAATATATTGTTTGATGCTTTTAACACTGAAATTATCAACAAGCTTAATGTTTCTGAAGATAAGATCATATATGGATTTCCTAATAAACTAGCAGGCACAAACATAAATTGATATCCCATGCTTTCTGTCGGGATTATATCCAAACCAAGAGTTAAACCAATATTTGAAAGTGTTATTGGTTCCAAATTCAGTGGTGTTATATCCCAATAACTTCTGCCAGACAGAGATGGAAAAAGGACATTCCAAAAGGCTTTCTGGCATGATAACACACCTCATCTCAGATATCACATGAAACCTGATTTGGGGGCCATTGCTATTTTTCTTCTTCTTTTGCTTGGTCAAAAAATAATTAAAACCAAACTATAGTTACAATAAACTAAAATAGAAAGAGGGTCAAGTGACCCCCATAAACTTGAAATTTTTTAAAAATTTATAATAAGAAACTCCAGACCATTTAACAAAATGAATAAATTAATATTACCTTCAGCAAGCAAGCATCCTCGCTTTCCCAAAGTATCAGCTGAAAAATTCACTTCTCTGTAGGCATGATGTTAGAGCACTGCTCGGTTGAACCCACCAAGCGTTGAATGTAAAGTTTAGTTCCAAACTTCGGTCGCTTTAATTACTTATTAAAGTCAACTTTGTTAGGTTACACTTATGACGTATAAATGTTGGGACAATCTCTAGTTACTCATTAAAGACCTGAAGACTATTGAAGACAAACGAAGACATCATCCTTCAGATTGAAGTTAATAACTATTGATTTTCACTTCTTCTATTTCTATCAAATTCTTACAATCGTATTCATTAGAATATAAATTCCAAAGTTTACGTTACATGGCTTTAGTTGTTTAGATGACTTGATCATTATTTTGATCTAAGTATCAAAAGGAAGGATATACATTAGTTGTTTCTAAAACTTATTGTATTGAGTTGTGTAGTATAGTTTTCTATACATTCACAATTCTGACATAACATTAATATGACTCTTGTCATTGGATAGTATTGAACTTTCAGGAAACTAGATATATATGCTTATCTAGCGGTGAATCCGGACTTTGAATACCTATTAGAATTTTTTTTTCTTGGCATTGTTTAAAGTTTGCTTGGACTCTAATTAAGTTTTGAAACCAACAAGATTCAAGACCGATTCCATTCAAGACTGATCCCAGGACAGACCTAACTTGTGAATTTCAGAATTTCTATCTTATATACTATATCTTTAAAATTTCAAAAGATGATCAAGTTGGATTATGAAAGTTCATATGATTGGAAATATTGAACATGTATTTAACTTAATTATTTATATACTTCTTTAATATTCAAGTCTAGATCCTAATTAATATTGAGAATCATTTTCCTTACCTTAATTGGAATCAAAAACTGATGTGCTTTACGATCTCATAAGATTGCACATAACTGATTTTCTAATTTAGCGAAGTACATAGATTTGAAGTAGATGATATTAGTTGTTATACTAGTAGGATTTCACACATATTAGTTAAAATATATTATAAGATTTTATTACAACATTGTGTGTTAATAATATCGAAAGAATATCAAGAACATATCAATTTCGAAAACAACATTAGTTGAATATCTTTTGAATTTTCGAAATTGGTTTTCTTGTTTTCTAACAAGGCTTGGTCATAACATTGTAAATAGTGGAGCCGGTATCCTTACAAACTCATCTCGCTCACATCTTTGATGTGTGATAGTTGATTCAACACAGTGATGGGTAAGTCTGATTCGGTTCCGGACGAAAGCGCTAGTAAAGTCTTCTTAAAAATCAAGAAGCTCTAGTGGTACCGTTGGTGGGAACTAAAAATATACTCTAGTTTTCATGTTTATTTCTTTTTGAATAAACTAAAGTATAGTTATCTTCTTGATAATTTCTTGTTTATTTTAAGGTCATTATCTTCTGATATAAGGTCACTCAAGATTTGAAGATTTGACTATTGTAGTCTAAGTGATTCTGGATATGTGGGTTATAACTATTGATTTTCCAAAGTTAAAAAACTTCGTTCTGTGAGACAAATCAATAGTGGAATCAAATGTAGGTTGTTACTATTGAAGATTCATAATATTGAAGACTTCGAAGAATTGAAGTTCTTTTGTGATTCTAATCTTGGCGTAACCATCTGCTTGACTTGATTGTCTAGGAATAAAAAGTTGTTTAACTTTGATAAACGTAAAGCTCGTGAGATAGAAAAGTTATTTGTGACTTATCATAAAAGTAGTTCATGTAATCGAGTGGGCTACTTCGGTAATCGTAAAACTTGATTGATCAAGGGGTGTTGGATATATTGGTATTTTTTCTATCTTGGTATTATAGATCTAAATGGAAGATCTTTGACTCTGATCTTAATCATTTAGCATCTCTGGTATTTGTGATTGGATTTGAGTAGGTTAGCAAACAGTTGGATTCCTTGGTGTTTGTAATACGTCCTAAAGGAATTGGGTTGCAGAAGTCTTTACGGAGGTAAAGCATACTTGGTAGTGTTATGTTAGTTGATTCATGTGTGTTAGCCAGACTGGTTGTAGCCGCATGGATACTGAAGAAACTGAGTAACTAGGGGTATTTTATTCGGTCTCAACTACAAGAGATTTGTATAGCGGCTTAATTCTAAGAGTATTCAAAACTAGACTAGGTCCCTGGTTTTATTTTTCAAACAGTTTTCATCATTAATTTTTTTTTGTGTGTGTCTGTGTTATTTACTTTATTTCCACAATTATATTGTTTAGCTTTATAATTGAAGTAATTACACTTGTACATTAACAATATCTTTGATTGATCCCTTTAGTCTATTCTATGATAGGAATCTAGATTATATCCTAGATCACCTTTATGAAGTAATTTTTAGTCGTGGTAAGATCGATAAGATTGTACAAGGTTTTTCTGATATAGGTTATTGCAAAAGAATTGGTGGTGTACTCAGTACTCTCGTCTTTTCACATTTTCATAGAAAATAGAATCATAATAAGCATATGCTGCAAACCATATTTGTTTAACACTCTATGGAGATTACCAGTGATGAAAACCTGAGCAAAACTAGTTGAATCAAAACGAACAAGAATTTATTTCAAACCCCACTTGGCAACCCACTCTAACCCAAAAAAAACTGAAAATTTATGCCATATAACTCGTCTGCAAGTCCAAACTAGTACTCTAGCCTCCAAGGAACTGCTATATATCACATGTTCTTGCAATAATGCATAGTCATACTAGGATTATCTCTAGCTGCTCTATCATAATAGATAGTAATTTCATCTGCTTCAGGAAGATGCCATGCACATTCCAAGGGAATAAAGTGTTTTATCTTGCGATAAGCCACCCTAAAGTAATTCAACACGCATAAATGCTCATAAATATTATGCATATGACCCATTATACAAACAGAATTACCATGGACCATCTTATGAATGTGCATCTTAAACCCTATCTAGTCCATAGTAATTTAACTTGTGCAGATGCTCATAAGTATTATACATATGAGCCTAACTATCTCTTTCTCAAAAAAACTCTCTTAACCTAATACTAATACTTACTTTAATCATTAACATTAACACTAATTAAATAGGGGTTTACTTCCATTAAAATTTATGAATATGGAGCTTTGTCATTTCAATGACCCTATTTTGTCTTATTCAGTATTTTTGTGTATGATGGGTATGTTATATCTGTATGTACGATATGTGCTATAAGTGTGTTTTTGTGTGACATGCATTTTGTGTTTTTCCCGCCAGTCGTGCTTGTGGTTTCCCCATAGATCCTTGCTAAGTTGAGTAGGCATCTTTCACCGTTTAAATATTATCTAGTAGGGCGTTACTTTCTCCGTCTCGATATTATTATATACATTATTACTTAGTAAGGAGGCTACTTTCCCCGTCTCAATATTATTTTTATTATTACTTTATTAGTATAGTAGGGTGACTACTTTCTTCTTTTCGATATTATATATGCTATTTTTTTTTGGAAAACCACTCATGTGCTATATTATACTTGATTTCCTAGCTATTCGATCTTTATAGTAGTTTTCAGAATCATGGTTTATATGGGCACTTTATGTGGACGAAGTTACTATTATTGATTGGGGGTTGTTCTAGCATCATTTATTTTTCCTATAAGTGGTGTTTGTATACCCAAATCAGGATTCATAGATTTGGTTCTCTTCATTGTGAACTTATCTACTCATCCGGCCTACTGTAGTTTTAGTTTTCCACCAAATGTACACCATGTTGGCATGGCATATATTTTTGGATTGAATATTGCAACAAGTCGTTGAATACATAGTCAACTGTCAGTAGCATGTTGCTTATGATTTTGTTTTGCCGTAATTGTTAAACATCATACGATTATCCGTTAGGAGTGTCTCTTCTCCTTAATGACTATTTTTCCGACTAGTTTCTCGCCGGAATTTTCATGAATCTCTTTTCTAAGCTATGCATTCAAAGGAAAACAATCGTATCAACACAATCACAAAGAATACCACTAAGAATCATACCAAATCCCAGCAAGTCTTTGAAGAAGAAATCACAGAAAAATTAAAATCACAGAAATATCAAATACAATCACTACAAATACCACATGAATCACAAAGAACATCACACAAATCATAAATTTTATCTCTTTAAAGTCCATCACAGTTACCGGAATATGCAATTTCATTACAAAAACCAACACAAATTCTCAAGAAAAACCAACAAAATAACCAATTTATCTTATCTCTCTCATGGGAGAATACCATCTTCCAATCTAATTCATGTTACTGAATGTTGTTTTAGAAAAAGAAGTAACAATATTAACCCTCCCTCTTCCTATCTTAATCTCTTGTTTAGTGAAGGAAATTATCAACAATATCAATTTTTGAAAGGAGGTCTTAAAAGCTCTTCTGCAAATCCTAATGACCTCATTCTCAAACACAATCTCAATCTCAACCCCAGATTCAGAAATCAGAGCAAAAGTAAACTTCAATTAAATTCAAAATCCAAAATATTACCATCTAGTTTTCACACCTTGTGTGAATTTGCTAAAAAAAGAGCTTCAATATCAAATATTTACATCTCCAAAATGAAAATAAAGTTGTTTTGTGCTCCACACTTCCTGAACAGTTAAAAAAACAAAAAAAATTCAACCTTTCTGAAAATCCCTTACCTTTGTGCATTTGCTGGAGATCCTGTAAGTTATTCTTTACCGGTGCGACTTTGTGACGTCTCAAACTTTTTTTCGGGTTTATCCAAACCCGGTATGTGTACCAAATAGGTTATACCTTAGTAATATTAATATGCATAACTAGTAGATCTGTTAGAAACAAAAGTTAAGTATGTCTGACACATGACTAGATAAGAACAACTAGGGACACTTCTGATATTTCTGTACTAGTGATAAAACCAAAGAAAATCACCTTCATCTTGCTATTAACATAGAGAGAAACAAAGATACCAGAGAATGGATTTTAGGGGGGGACTTCTGCTTCTTCACCTCTACACTTTCTCTGTTTCAAAGGAAATTTGTGTATGAGTGAGCTCATGGATTTGGCTATAGAAAACAAGAGAGAGGATGGTAATGAGATCACTATTTTCTTTCTAGTAAAATAGCCAGAGAGATTCGACTAGCTAGGAAATTTTGGGAGAGTGGGAATTAAAAGAATTAGTGAGACAGAAAGCTTGAGTTTTTGCATGAAGATGATGTTGGTTGATATGGCTAAGCTAGATGTAGGAAACGTTTTCCCATGAGTTTGTTTCTTTGAAAATAATTCTCTTCTTACATGTAATGAAAGAATGTGTGACTAATTATTGTTCTTGCTTTTAAATTGATTTGTCTATCTATGTTGGAAACATTGTGAATGATGGTTTGTGTTATGAGTTTGATTTCCTAGACTTTTTATTGAGATTTGATCAATAAAATTGGGGTTTTTCAATGGTGTTCTTTTTTATAGCTCACAACCTGTTTGTAAAAAGTTTGAATGAATAAATGATTGTTTGGTCGAATTTTTATGCATGAGGATTTTGAATTCTTTCAATCCAAGGATTGTGTATTCCGTAAACATATTGATATTATGATTCATCATCTTTAATCGAGTAAATTTGAAAAATTGTCATGCCTTTGATTCGAACTTGTAAATTAGTCGTTTTCTGAAAACTGCAACCATTTAGGGGTGTAATTCTAGGTGTAAAGGTGATGTTTTCTCTACACAAATTGTTAATATAAGTGTCATCTACAAGCTGTTAAAAGGGGATAGGATTTGGACTTGTAGCTCGAGAATTATAGCCTTGCAAATACAGGCAGTCAACACTGAAATTCTTGAAAGAGGTGTTCTTGTCCTAGTTTCATGGGACATCTCGGACCAGCCGTGTTCATATTTTTATTTATTTATAATTTTTCTATGATAGAGGGACTTGTGAAGTTTACAACGAGGTATCATTTGCTTAACTTGGTTGTGTACCAAAGTCTATAGGAATTTCGGACCGCACACTCTCAAAACTGAAATTCCTGAAACAAGTGTTCTTGTCCTGGTTCTGTCGTGATCTTCTCCTCTATTTTTGAATCCTTTAGAGTATGAACTAGCTCAAGGTGTCTCCTAAGAAGTTGTAGAGGGTGTTGAGATCTAACAAATATGGTATCACACGTCTGATTTGCTTTTATACTTTAGAAATTATCGCGATGCAAACATGGCATGTCCGTGCTGAAATTTCTGAGAATTCCTGAACATAGTGTGTCGGAAATGCCGAATTGAACTACAAACTTAGATTTTATGAATTAAATTTATCATTGTTGTTGAGGCTCCGGGCGATGCTTACTATATTTGTGTTTGATACTAAGTTTAAGAAAAGCTATATGCAAATCTCAATGGGTTTTTTCTACTTATTAAGACTTCACTGATCCTTTTGTGTAACTTGACATTATAACTAGGTTGGAGTCTTTCTTTCCTTTAATGGTATCTGTATTACATAAATGAAGATGTATTTAGTTTGTCTGTACACTAAGTGGAGTAACAGGAGTAGAAAACAAGAATCACCATGAAAACAGTATGACTAGAATCTGTATATCCTAGTATCTAATCTCTTGAATGATTGGATGGTTAGGCAGCATTTTATTAACCAAGTTTTCATGAGGTCCATAGAAATTATTAAGTGTTGTGGCATATATGGATCGAAATGATGATAAATATATCAGTAGAAGTAATGGATTTCATAATTGGAAATATATGTATTCTTGTGCACAATTAGTGGATTTTCTTACCAATACTGATGTCTTGGTCATTTAATTTAGCACTTTGGGATTTCAGTACCTTTCGATAGCGTTTTTTGAGAAATAAATTTTGTTAAGACTAGCGGTGCTTGAAAAACCCATCTTATGAAATACAAATTTGTCTTCAAGTACTTTGAATTATCCTTTCAATGTTAAAGATTTACATTTATCAACTCTGCTTGTTTATGCTTGAATTCTAAAAACCCATCTTATGAAATACAAATTTGTCTTCAAGTACTTTGAATTATCCTTTCAATGTTAAAGATTTACATTTATCAACTCTGCTTGTTTATGCTTGAATTCTTATGTCTTTTGGTTGAAATGTCGATCTCGTACTCCACAAATGGGATTGTATCGGGTTGCCGGTAGATGCCTATTCAGTTATAGAAGCCATTCAGTTTACTGTTTTGTTTCAACTAGAAGTTATTGATGGCGCTAATGATGAAAATGACAATAGGTTGCTTACTTCAAGCATGTTCTATAGGTTTTTACCTGCGGTATATTATTGAATGGGCTTAATACCCTCTGTTTCATTTGTGAGTTTTGTTTTAGGATTGGGTCTTATCTTGCTGTATGTTAATTGAGTTTGATATATGGAACATGAAAGATACATCAGAGACACCGTAACGAACTAACGATAATAGGTAAGAATCGATCCTCAGTTAATTATTTGAGTAACTCTCCTCATTGAATGGTAGTAGCATCTCTTAAGTTCTTTTATATATGTATATGGGGATTAGTTTAGTTAGTGAGTTAAATTGTAGTACAAAATCTCATTGATAAGATGTAGTGTGATTTAGTAAAATTGATGAATTTGAAATGTAAATGTACTATAGATTTATGGACATATATACACAAACTAGTAATGTAATTCTCGGTCCTCGAAATTGAAGTTAGTGTCGTTGTATGCTGTTTATGTGCTTTAGAACTAGCTGAGCCATTTACATTCATTTCTTTAATTAACGCATGGTCAAGAAAATGAATAGTTCGGCTTACTTAGTGGATAATGCATGTCTTCATTTATTCCAAAAGGTTTGATCTTACTGTGTGTGTATAAAAACAATAGCTAACTTTTGTTAAAATAATCATTTTGTGTATTAGATTCCAATTAATTTTCAGGAGTTAATGATCACTTCAATTTCCTTGTACACTACACAGAACTATACATGACGTATCTTTAATACAAAGATAGTAGTTGAAAAGTTGGGAAAAATGAATGCTTTTGTGGTACGATGAACTACAGTCGTGCTTGATCCCTTTGAGCTATGAAGGAGGGTACGTAGGGAGCCGCCTTGTGGTTCAACATAACTGTCCGATGTTGTTCATATCGTCAAGAAAAAGTTAGTTACTGCTTGGAAGTTCATACCATCTATTCATAGATGATTGCAACATTGGTAGGTTTCTATCGTTGGTAAGAGGTAGTTGCAGTTAACCCACTGTTTGTTCATACTACCTAGAGGGATGATTGCAACCTCTTCAAGGTTGTTCATATAATCTAATGGTAAATGAAGAAGAGAATTCATACTGCTAGTGAGACTTAGAGATGGTTGTTTCCTTTTAAGGCAACTCATACCATTTGAGAAGGATGGTTGTTGCCGATAGTGGAAGTTCATATCATCGATCTAGAGATGATTACTAACTCTATAGAGTAGTTGATATCATATGAGAAAGACATCTTATCAGATTGGACCGAATGTGAGTTGTTAGGCCATAATTGGCACCTTCACCACAAGGGGATGAACCGTCTGAGACGACGAGATTGTCCGGCCTTAATTGGCAACCCACCACATCGGTGGTTACCCGGAAGACCGTTTTGGAAACGGTGGCATGACACTGGGACCGATCATCGCTCACCCATTTAAAATGGTGTGCGTTGTCAGGACGACTAGCATCCCACCACCTCGGTGGCTACCCGGAAGACTGTTTTGGAAACAGTGGTCGGTATCCGACTACCCTGACAATGAGATGACCCTTAAAACGAGGTTTTTGTTCAGCAGAATCTCAGTATCAGAACGTAGTGTTCTCTTGGAGATGATTTTCACCTGCACAAGTGATTCATATCATTTGGTTGGTTATATAAATATAACCAATGATATCTAAAACTATGAAGCAGTTTGACGGATTTGATGGTCCTTGGAAAGAAAATTGTGTTTGCCTGCTTATGAAGCAATTTGGAAAAATTTGACTAATAAATATTTGCTTGGTAAAAATTGAGTTGGTCTAAACGATTTGATAGCCCGGTTCTTTAAGTGACGTATCGGGAAGTCAGAGCTTGCCAAGTGGGTTAAAACACAATCCGTTCGAAGCGAAAATTTTCCGGTCCATCACAGACTTCAAAATCTGCTAGAAACTGACCAGAACTCTCCTCAATCTTACGCTTAGCACTCCGAGTTATTCGAGTTCCAAATGGGGTTGGGGGGCTATGGGAATGGTGATATTGGTCCCTAGTGTTGCTGGAATTTCTGGCATTACCACCTCTGCTTCTTGCTCCTCCTTGATTGCAACTTCAGGGGATTTCTCTTCTGTTTGCTGAGATACACCTCCTCCACTTTCTGGATATGTGTTGTCTAGTGCCCTTTGTTGAGCAGGTGGATACTCTGGAGCAAGAGATGTAATAACACAAAGAAAATGGAGATTTTCCTCTGTTCGGGTATGAGCCTAGTATCCTATGGAAACATCTCCAACAACAAATATGTTGGGCATTGCTGCATTTCCACCATCAATTGCAATTGCAAATTCGACAACCCTAAACCAACTGTTAAGAGAACCAACGAAAACAAGTGGCTGATCAGGATCCACCATATCTGTTCCATATCCTTCAACACCCATATTAGAAGAACCATTCCATCTTTTACTAAAATTGTATTCATAATTGGAGGAAGGTATCTTCTTAACTCTAGAACTCTCTCCTTCTTTTTTTACTATCCCTTTTCCCTTGATCTTGTATAGTTTCGCTACCTTTTGAGTTATTCCTGGTGGCCTATTCACCTCATGCACTGCTAGTACCATAAAAGACATCTCATTTTTGTCAGAAGTGAGATCATAGTAAGCATAAACGGGGGTGGGTGTGGCATATTCTGGTGGGTCAAGAATCTGCACATCATTGAAATAGTCCTGATCAAATCGCTCTCAAAAGAACCTATAATTATCATTTCTATCCTGTATCATTCGCATAACAATTTTTTCATCTTCTGGTGTAATATCGATAGACCCATCATCTTCCTCATTTTCCCCCATCTCCCAATTAGTGAGAAACTCTTCTGCAAGCAGCAATTATGGCATTTCAAAACAAACCCCATGATCATGAACGACAATACTTCTGCCATGCTATTCTTCTAACTTAGTGTTTGAAAAACAATCTCAAACCTATCAATCTATGTAGAGTTTTTGATTTAAGGAATTAAGAAAGGAAGTTGAACAAAAGTAAGATAAGAGGTAAAGGAGAGTTTAAAATAAATAAAAAGGCCTTAAGATTCTTTTTATCTACCCCAATCTCTCGTAATCCCTCATTTTTCGCTTGGTTTATTGTGCAAATTACTGAAGCTATTAAAGAATGCAACTGCATCTGTCACTCGCGTTGTTTGGCTACTACTAGGCATCATAATCCTAGTGGTGGGATATGTCGCTTCTGTGACAACGTTTGCAACAATAACATTATGATATGATATTTGTTATATATCTCTCATGGTAAAATTGGTGGAGTTTGGATTGGGGTTTCTCATTGTATAAAATGCCACAACTCTGTTAGGAACAATGAATACCAAGTCTAAACCATTTTCTTGGACCATGTTCAGGTTTTGCTTAACCCTAAAGAACATATCTCGGTCACTACAATTTCTGGAAACTCTTTCCACTGGGATTAGGCATGGCTAACCGGTGGTATTCTTGTGGCTCAAACACTCAAATAAATAAGGAACTGAATACCACTAGTGGGCCTAGGCCTGTTATCCCCAAAAAGTTTAGTAATATGTATTATTGCAGGATAAAGCCCAAGATGTTATTACCCAAAAGTTCCACAGTGAGAAATATTCAAATTGTTACATCAAAGAGGAGGGAAAAGAACAATAATCGTGAACATATATCCTTTGCTGAGTTGGTTAAGAAAATAACAAATCACCACTCTGATAGACCAAAGTATATGCACATGTATTTCCTTACCACCCTATTTAAATACTCTCACTTTATATTTGGTATTTCTATGGCTTTTCGGGCATTCCCTCAAGACATTGCTAGTAGTCATCCAAACCCCCCCTCCCGGCTGGCTCCTAAATCAATGATCAACTCTGTCTCGAGCACATGGGTCTGTACTTTTGAATTTTGGTGGCAAACTTTCATTGGCAGAATTACTTATAATCATTTTTTCTTATCTGAAGGTTTTTGGGACATGTTCTCTATCAAATCCGTGACTTACTATACTATCAAAGTTGTTTCAGACAAAATTCAAATTAAAGTTACTAAGTTTCTTGGTTATAACTGCTTCATTCATCTCAATCTGAGAGTCACTCAAAACCACCACAAAACTCAAATCTCGTTTTCATGGCTTCCTCTACCAAATGAACTCCTCTTTGAATATTTCTGAAGATCTCTTCCCAAAGGTCTTCATCAACTCAGATAAGATTCTGCCAAAAAAAGAGGTTAACTGGAAATGGTGCTTTGTTGGTAGGTTATGCACTAAATCCTCTTATGATACTAGAACTATTTCTAGATTTATCAACACAAACTGGGATCTAAAAAGAGAAGCAGTTGTGGACCTGTGGAAAAAAAGGAGAAACTATTACTTAATCATATTGGGAAGTATTGATGACTACAAGATCTTTATACAAGGGGGAACTAGAGGTATCTTTGGTAAGCTTATTGTTCTCACTGAAATGCCTTATGTTGGTACTGATTTTATAGATGAAGCAAACTTCTACACTACCAAAATTTTGGTTCTTGTGAAAAGGATCCCCTCCCACATTATTCCTGACATAAGAAGCATCCTAAGACCGGCTGGAATTTTTCAAGAGGCAAGAAAACCTTATGGCATAGAAAGTGGTGAGAAAAATATGGAAATCCTTCTGAATATTGACATTACTAGATCCTTGAAATATGGTATAAATGCTTATGAAACTCCTACTGTTTCTCATTGGTTAGAATTTGCTTATGCTCTAAAAGGTATTGAATTTTGTAAGGTGTGTAGAATCTTGGATCATTCTGGGGATATTTGTGAAGAGCATAAAGACTCTAGTATACCTTACTCCCCACCTAACCTATTCCCATCAATACCCTATCTTCAAACCCCATTCCTAAGATCAAAACAAGGAACTACTCTAATAAGGATGCTGCTGAAGAATTTGCTATCAAACTGAGAAATGTTCAAAATAAAATAGTTCTTGCTAATATCACTGTGGAGCTTGATGGTCTTTAAGATTACATTATCTTTAAGGAAGGTCTTCAGAAACCTATTGTGGGAGAAATCCAAACTAACAACAATGAGGTTCGGACATGTCAAAGAAAACATAGGAAACTTGTTGCTGAAAGCAAAGCTAAGGATATGTCTAAAAAAAAGATCAACATTAAGACTGATGCTCATCTCCAAACCCAGAACAGGTGAACTACCAACACTGAAGTTATCAACCCTGAAAACATATTTCCTAAAATCTTTCGTTCTGTCCCTAATTCTTACCCAAATATACCTTTCTTAGCTGCTATCCAAGCTTAAATCAATGAGGACTTTAATAACCAGAAGAAGCTTCTTTGGGAAAGAAGGAAATTGGAGATGGAAAACAATAAAGTGTTGGTGATTCATGAACCATTGAGTACTGAGTCAAAATGGAAGAGCCAGATCTTGGAGGTAAATTCTGATCAAAGCAAGAAGAGCAAAGACTATGTTGTCTACAACAACAACAAAGAAGGCATCTTGGAGCTTGGTATGGAAGAGGATGATCCTGTTAACATGACTACTAGCATTCTTGAAGGATTTAACCCATTCATCCAGGATGAGATAATGTTGCTCTCCTTTCATCTGTCCTTTCAATTTACTTAAAATATTATCCATATCCTTGTGAATTATTCTAGTTTTTATTATATTGTCTCTATCCTTACAAGCTATAGTAAAGGTTATTCCCTTTCCATAGTTACCATATTATCATTTTCAACTTTCCTAGAATCTCTTACTTCTGGCAATTTTTTTCTATTCTGAGTTGGAACTGTCAAGGTATAGGAAAACATAACACTAGTAGATATCTTAACGGCATATTAAACAAACAGAATCCTGATATTGTTTTTCTTTCTGAGACTAAAAAAAAATTTGGGAATCTTAGCTCTATTCTTAACAACATAGGGTTACCAACAACTGGTCTGTTGAACCCAAGGGAACCATTGGTACTGCTGGTGGTCTTGCTCTTGCTTGGAAATCCAATATCAACATTTCTTTTGTGGATTCTTCCAACAATCATATCAGTGCCATTATCACACCTGCTAATGGTAATCCTTGGTTGTCCACAGGCTACTTTGGTAGTCCCGATACAATTAAGGATAAGCTAAATTCCTGGAAAGGATTGCTGATATCTTCAATAATAATTCCTTACCTTGGCTTATTATGGGTGATTTTAACTTTGTCCTTCATGAACATGAAAGTTTAGTTAGCATCCTATTGATTCTTCTGAAGCTGATATTTTCTTAGCTAAAATTGAGGATGTCGAGTTTAATGACTTTGGTTATACTGAATGCCCTTTTACTTGGACTAATAGAAGAACTGGGAGTCTTCTCACTTAATAAAAATTAGATAGAGGGCTGGCTTCTGATCAATGGTTGGATATCTACCCCAACTCTACCATTTCTAATATCACTGCCATTGGTTCTGATACCAACCTTATCATTCTCAACACCAATCCTAATTGCAAGTCTTGTCAGATTCTTTTTAAATTCTTTGGTACCTAGCTTGATCATCAGGAATGCAAAGATATTATCTCTGAATATTGGAAGAAAAGACTCTCAGGTTCCTCTGCCTTCATCATAGCCAGAAAACTCAAAGATGTCAAGGTCAAGGTCAAACTGTGGAATAAATAATTTTATGGGAACATCAAAACAAATTTGGAGGAATGCATTAAAAAGTTAGATTGGATCACTTCAAACAACTTTGATATTTCCAGAGGAACTGCTATTCAAGATGCTAAGAAGGATGTCTATCATTGGCAAAATATACATGAGAATTTTTGGAAAACCAAAAGTAAAGATCAACTCATTAGACTGGGGAACAGAAACACTAAATACTTCCATGATTCTTCCAAGAAAAGAATGGGGAGAAACAAGATTGACTCAATTTAGAACAATATGGGGGTCTAGATTTCTGACAAAACTGAAATATCTAATTGCTTCACTTCTCATTTTGAAAACATGGCTACTGCTGATCCCATAAATATCAACCAAAACATCATAAACCTCATACCAAAAACCATCTTAACCACTGAAAATGCCAATCTTATTCATACTCCAGATGCCTTGGAAATAAAGAACATTCTTTTCAGTATGGATGGTGACAAAGCCCCTGGTCCAAATGGCTTCCACCCTAATTTATTTCAAGCAAACTGGGAAGTAATTGGGGATAACATTGTGGAAATGGTTCAAAACTTTTCCAATTCAGGCTTTGTCCTTAAGGAAATGAACTCTACTTTTATCTATCTCATACCTAAAATTGATAATCCTACTTCTCTTGCTCATTTCAGACCCATATCCTTATGCAATACCACTTATAAAATCATCTCCAAACTTCTGGCTCAAAGACTCAAACCCTTTTTACCCAAGCTCATTTCTCCTTTTCTATCTGCTTTTATTCATGGAAGATAAATATCTGACAATATTGCTATATCTCATGAGCTGATACATCACATGAATACTAGAACTGGAAAGAAAAGTGACAAAGGTATCATGGGAATCAAAATTGATATGGATAAAGCTTTTGATAGAGCTGACTGGAGTTTTCTGATGGCCATCATGTCCCAAATGGGCTTTGATACTAAGTGGTGCAATCTAATTCACCAATGCATTTCAACCATAAATATTGCAGTCTTTGTAAATGGTTCTCCTGGGAATTTCTTCAAACCTTCTAGAGGACCAAGACATGGAGATCCCTTATCCCCCTATCTTTTTCTTATATGTATGGAGGCTTTATCTAAAAGCCTTTTCTAATGCAGAGCAGTTGGATTTGATTCATGGTATTAAATTGTGCTCTGAAGCTCCTCCTATCAGCCATTTATTATTTGCAGATGACTGTATGGTTTTTTGTCAAGCCAATATGCATGAATGCATAAACCTGGTTCAGGTGTTCACTGAGTTTAGTATCTCCTCAGGTCAAATGATTAATTTCTCTAAATCTGAATTTTTCTTCAGCTAAAAATCTGATCCTGATATTGCTGAAAGGATAAGTAATCACATGAAAGTTCTGAAGATTGACATTAAGAATAAATACCTTGGCTCTCCTCTCATCACCAACAAAAGCAAAATTCAAGCTTTCAAACCTTGTATTGATAAGCTTAAATTCATACTTTCTGGTTGGAAAAGTGAAACTCTTTTCCCCGTTGGCAGAGTCACTATGATAGATTCAGTCACCTCTACTTCCAGTACTTTTTAAATGAACTGCTTCAAGCTTCCCAAAGCTACTTGTAAAGACCTGGACAAAATTCAAAGAGATTTATTCTGGAATAAAGATCCTGAAAAGCCTAAAGTCTTTACTTCATAGCCTGGGATTCTGTTTGCAAACCCAAGGAATTAGGAGGTTTCAGAAACTTGGAATTCTTCAACTCTTCTATGATAACTAAAATTGCTTGGAAACCCATCTCTGAACCTGATTCTCTATGGTCTACCACAATGAAAGCTGCTCATTTTGCTGGTCAAGAAGTGGTCATAATGAATACTACCCCTAAGGCAACTGATTCTTGGCTGTGGAAGGGAATTCTTGAGGGAGTGACAAATATTCAAAACTATTACAGATGGAAGGTGGGCAAAAGCGTAAAAATTCACATTTGGGAAGATAGATGGATAAACAATAAAGATAACATCCTGCTTAAACCTCAACAATGTCCCACTTATCTTGTTAACCAACTTATGAAACCATATGTAAATGGGATACTGCTACTCTTACTCTATGGTTCAATAGGGAGGACCAACTTGCTATTTAGGATATTACTACTCACATAAATGAAGAAGACACAATTCACTGGAGCCTGAATGACAAAGGAAGTTTTTTTTGTCAAATCTCTGTATGACAAGCAGATAACTGAAAAGTATAAGAATGACCCTGTCAACACATCTTGGAAGAAAATTTGGAAAATGGATACTTCACCAGCAATTCATCTCTTCATCTGGAAATGTACTCGTGGAATTCTACCAACCAATGCCAAAACAGCCAGTAGTCTCAACTATATTGATCCTATTTGCAATCTTTGCAGAAGTGCCAAGGAAGACATTACTCACACTCTCATATCATTCCCTTTTGCTTCCTTTGTATGGAATAATTTACTTGGGGAAAATCATCAGGTGTTTCAGAACTCTATATCCTTCATGGACTGGCTCAACAAGTGGTTTACTCCCTACTTCCCTCTCAGGAGTTAGATTCCTACTTATATCACTGCTTGTTGGTTCATATGGAAAGCCAGATGTGATTTCAATTCAACAAGCTTACCCCTAATGCTCTCTCAACTGCTAAGAGCATCAGACAACATCTTTGCTCTTTTAGTAGAGTTATTCATAATCCCAGTCATATTCTGAATAATATCTACTACAAGCCTACTAGAAAACGGATTATCAGTCAGCACAGGGAACTGTGTGGGAGCAAGAAACTACAAACACTAAATCTTTGGGAAGACAGAGTCAAAAGAGGAGCTGATATTGTTGTGAAGTTTGGAAAAGAGTTGTAGAAGGCCAACATCAATTTTCAAGCCCAGGATGATGCAACTCTTGCTGAGATAAAGAAAGTCTATAGGAACGAAGTGCAAGGCAGATTTAACCTGGAATTTCTACACATGGGAGGTGAAATTTTTGAAAACATTGATTTTGTTCTAGAAAGTCTTATCAAGGTGGGGAAGCATCAAAATAAGATGACAATCGGTTTAGCTAAGTAAGCAGTTAATTCTAGAGTCCTTAGTGATTTAATTTGGAAAGGTCCCAATTTGTTGCAATTATCTCAAACTCTTCAGTTGATGGATGTCACTGATACTAACATGATTTTGTACTTGAATAAGGGATCTATGCATGGTGCTAACTCTAGCCCTGCAACCCTGAATGTTGTTGTTGTTAAGTATTTGTGCTCTGTTACAGCTCATTCTGTTTTCTTATAAAATAAAGTAATTGTTAAACATATTTTCCTAATTACTCAATTACAATTACTTCAATCTCGCAATCAGGATTGGCCTACTGTCCCTTAATTTTATTAGAATTATTTTAGTGTACTAATTAGTCTAATTTTTATTGTTATCCAAACACTAAATTAATATTAGTCAAACAATAATAATCCAAAGGTAATATAAAGATTTGTTTAGCATGTACAAAATCATGGTAGCTTATTAAAATAGATATACATGTGTAATCAATTAGTTTTCTTTGCCGCAGCCACCACTAATATTTGCTTGTGAAGAAAACTCTAAATTTAAACCCATACTTGTAAAGAAATTGATTTTGACGAAAATGACAATGTTGATAAACTAATTAATCTACAACCACATGGTCCAAAAAAATAAAAAATAAAGTATTTAGTTGATATTCTATTTATGAACCATAATTAACTACTAATTACATAATTCATCCAGAAAAATTATCACGATTTTCGGCGTTTTATAAATTAATAACAATCCAGCCCTGTCTAAAAAAATTTAATAACAATCCAGCCCTATCCAAAAAAAATCTCACGTCGTCCCTGCCCGCGTAACTGTTTACTCAATCCAAAATATCTTCTTCATTTTCTGTCACTATCGGAATACAAAGATATCTTACTTGTGAAATAATTTCTATAGAATGGGTTAGGTTTTAGGTGGACAAAAACTCGAGATACTTTGAATAAACAAAAAGAAAGACCAAATCATTGAAAGTTGGATGAATCTTATGAGAACGAAGAGATAGCTAATTAAGCAAGACTAAAAAAAGAGATAAACAAACAAAAAAGAGAAGAAAAATATGAAAGGAGGGTTGAAAAACCGTGTAATAGCAACAGAAAGTAACCGTAATGTATTAGTTCGTGCATGAATGCATGTATCCATTGGTTTTATAGGAGAAGCCAAAATTGACTGCTCTTCCTTTGACAAGTTCTTAAAATCCATATACTGATAATTGACTAACAAATAATCACCATCATATATTCATATGGTTACATCATATTAGCTAGACCTTCATTGATCAAGTAAGTCAAGCACGTGCACGTCCAATATGTAGCGCATATCCAATAGATAATGTACATTTCTCTTCATCACGGATGCTTACAGTGGAAATTTTTTTCCAAGTCCATTCCCTGGATCTAGAAAATGAACTAGGGAAATCATCCCTATCTGTAGTGGACGCAATAAACTCCGATTCCATAGTGGAACGAGCTATACATGTATGTTTGGAAGATTTTCAAGAAACAGATGTTCCTGCTAGAGTGAATACATACCCAATCGTAGACTTAGACTCCTCTGAGTCTGCTATCCATTTTGCATCGCAAAATCCTTCAAGGACGGCAGGGTATCCTTTGTAACTCAAACAGAAGGACATTGTGTACTTTAAGTACCTCAACACTCTAATAAGTGCATCCCAATACATCTGCCCTGGATTACAAGTATACCTGCTTAACCTACTCACTCCATAAGCAATGTCTGGTCTCGTACAGTTCATCAAATACATCAGACTTCTTATGACTCTTGAGTATTCAACCCTTATTCTTCTCGAGATTACGAGAGGAATCATACGGAGTACAAGCAGGTTTACAGTTAAACTGATTATATTTCTTAAGTATAGTTTCAACATAATGAGATTGACTCAAACTATAGCCATAAAAATTCCTTTTAATCTTCATCCCTAAGATTACATCAGCAGGGCCTAAGTCTTTCATGTCAAAGTTCTCATTCAGCAATTTCTTAGTGGAATTAATAACATCCATGTTTGTACCTAGTATAAGCTTATCATCAACATACAAGTATACAATTACACAGGCATTTTTAACAAGTTTAGTGTAAACACACTTGTCAGATTCATTAATCCTAAACCACTAGAAATCATCACACGATCAAATTTTTCAATTTTTTAGGTGCTTGTTTCAAAGCAGCCTTGAAGATAGTTTGAGATGTGTATATGCTTAGTTCTCTCGTCACTCAAAAACGCATTATCTTACTAAACTGATTCCATTATATATACGGCTCTTAGCCATCAAATTAATTAATTTTTTTCCCAGTTATCTATAATTTTAAAGTTGCAATATAATTAGCTTACTTACAAAACCCAACTTATTCATGCAGAGACATCCATGTCTGTACGTACCTTAGAGTCATCTGTCTTACCATCACCTTTAGCTCCAAAGTCAGCAACACTCATCATCCTTTAAGATGAAATCTTTGCATGGCCATCATTAATGCCATGAAACATGAGGATTCATCCTAGTTCGTTAGTATTACTAGGTTTTTCATCTTTGGGGTGTAGGTCTAATGAAGTAGTAGTATACCCCCACACCTACAATAGTAGTTGTAATAAAGAAAGAAGAATACTGTTGAGAACAACAAATTTGAGAGTATGTTTGTTTGTGGACCCATTTAGTACAATATATCTCACTTATCAAAAGAGAATAACTAAAGACTAAGAGAGAATTGGGGATATTTGGCTTCATAACTACTCAAATGATCTTGATATTTATAGGAAGAATAGCTTCAAAAATGCTTTAAAAGAGAAAGGTTGACAAGAAATCCTTCCCCTGTCAAATCATCATAATGTGCTAAGAGGCTAAATACCGATAATCCAGTCCGGTAACAAGCAAAAATCAATATATTTCATTCATAAGAAAAGGAAAAGCACTCCATAGGCAAGTACATCAAACGACAATACATATAACATCCACATACAGTAAGGAATACATAATCAGATAGCGACGAGTCCAAAACAAAAGTTCAATGGGGCATACTCTATTCTTGAAAATCATAACTAAGGATATATAACCAAAATTACAATTAGATAGATTTACTAACTTTAGAATTAGAGCGGGAAAAAGTAGTATACTGTATACTCCAGTATATTTTTTTTCTTCGAATCTCCGGACTTTGAAAGATGCATAATAAGGAGCCTATTTTTCAGTAAAATAGTGACCTAGATATATCTGAATTCTTAATTATGGGGTGATATTTTGTTCATGGGGGATACGATTGAGTAAAAGTATATCTTCGGTTTCTAAATTATTATTTTTTGAGGTCATTGGCCTTAGTTTTATAATTAGATATCGGAAAGAATTTATGTAATAATAAATTTAAAATTTTTGTGGGAGTCGATAACCACACATAACCCCTTGTGAATTCGTTTCTGAATCAGGGTTATCAATGGATAGTCGAATATCCGGTAGTATGCTCCTGCATTGAAATATTGGATATATGAATTTCAAATAATGTCATCAGATATTATAAAAAAATTGATTTGTGACAATATTATTCTGTAGGAATAATCTGATAATCGCAGTTTTCCTCTTATATTTAACGAGCAAAAAAAAAAGATAGATAGATATGTTCTAATTTTGGATCAGTGTTTTCTTTTAATAGTAATTCAGTATAATTTTTTGAAACTTATGGAAAAGAGTTTTTTGCAAGAGAATCTACAATATTATTGGCATCCATGTCTACAAAATACAGTTACAATTAGAAATATCCGCAAGTAAATAAAGACAATCCTAGATTATGTTTGATTTGGTCCAATTCACTGTCGTCTTCTTTCCATTTAAGGCATTGATTACTCCTTGGCTATCTCCTTCTAGATGCAGGCTACATAATTCCTTCTCTTTATCCCACTTCGTAGCCTTAAGTAATGCTAATGCCTCAGCCTGTTCAGGTTTCTATGGCTTTTGCCAGTATGCTTCTAGCTCCATTACAAGAACATACAGAATTACATATTATATATCAATCCAATTCCAGTTATTCTATTATGTTTGTAAAAAACAACATCAAAATTAATCTTATAATTTGGTGATTCAGGCCTTTTCCAATAATGGTTTTGAGACTGAGTAACATTAGAAGGCGGTTGGTTACCATGTCTCTGTATTATGAACCAATCAAACATATGAGATTTGGTGCTTATGATAATAACATTTACATCAACCTGCACATTATCAATAACTACTTTACATCTGTGTTTCCAAGTATGCTACATTGTAAAGGACAAAGTATGCAACCGATTCACATTGTTAGGCCTCAAGAGATTGTCCTTATTAAGCCAAGCTTGTAACCAAGCATGGATGTTCTTACCCTGCAATAAGTTAGCTAACGTTATTATCAATTAGAACCAAAGCTTTCCAGAAAGTGTGACATTCAAGGAACATGTGATGAATTGACTCTCTCTGACACTTGCAAAGAGGATGCAGATCATCAGAGTGTGCAGAAAAACTAGCAAGCATATCTTTTGTTGTTAACCATTGATGTAATAGTTTCCATAACCATAAGAAGTGATGAATTCTGATAGGAATTTTAATTTTCCTCGTGATTTTCCAATCTATGTATAGTATTAGGTTAGCTACAACTTAGAATTTATCCAAAATGGCTATATCAACATATTTCACAGAGAAATCATCATTTGGATTTGCTTTTCACCTAAGAATGTCTTTCTAATTCAAATGAATTCTAATTCCCTGAATAGCCTGCATAATGGAATCATCATACAGAGCAGAAAGAGTATTTGTATCCCAGGATTTTTTTTCATGATCAATTAATTGAGAGACCTTGCTAACATTAGCAGAGATAAAATTGGATTTAGGTGGACCCCCAAACTTACTATTTGCTAGTCCTCGAGCAAATCTAATCTAGAAATAAAATAAAATCCTAACTCACTTTCGCAGTAATCGTGACTACATTTAGCATATGTAATAAGCCTTTAAACCTCTATGTGTCCCTAGTGGACGAGTTTTGTCTCGTGAGGGTTTACAAGAGGTATACCCATAAAATCTTTACTCAAAATTGTAACTACTCGTGAATGATACTTGACAATCACAAGAATCATCGGTACCCCCAAACTTAGGGTGGACATTACTCTCAGATGGACTAAAAACTATTGGTTGGATTATAGATTTCTTAAGGTCAGAACTACACTCAGCTTCCTCTATAGAAGGAAATAAGGTGGAGTTATAAACTGGTAGAAGTTCAGACTCAGTTTTCCATATATTATAAGTGTCCATCAAAGGTGCAGAATCTATCAAAGTATTCACCTCATTAATAGCATTATCATTGTCAACATCAAATCTAAAGTGGGCTATGCATTTCTCTAATGGATCTTCTAACAAAGTGTTTGGTAATGACTCCTGAAATATTGTTCTTATCATGTTAACCTCTTCAATGTACGTTTCATCTAGTTCAAATGGTTGGTTACTAATATTGAAAATATTCAGCTCAATAGTCATATTACCAAAAGATAAGTTCATAATACCATTTTGACAGTTAATGATCGCATTAGATGTAGCTAAAAATGGGCGACCTAATATCACATGTATCTGATTCTCTGGGTCAGGGAAAGGTTGGATATCAAGGACAAAAAAATCTACTTGATAAATAAACTTATCGACCTCAATAAGAACATCCTCTATGACACCACGTGGAATTTTCACAGATCTATCAGCTAATTGCAATATTATCTGAGTAGGTTTCAAATCACCAAGTCCTAGCTGGAGGTACACATGGTACGGAAGTAAGTTCATACTGGCTCCTAAGTCAAGTAACACTTTCTCAACACGGTAGTTACCTATTGTGCAAGAGATGGTTGGGGAACCTGGGTCTTTGTACTTAGGAGTTGTATTGTTCTGGATAATTGAACTCGCATGAATAGATAAAAAGGAATTCTTTAGTACGTTAAACTTTCGCTTTCGCGTACACATATCCTTAAGGAACTTGGCATAAGCAGGAATCTGCTTAATTGCATCTAATAATGGAAGGTTGACCGTGACTTGCTTAAAAACCTTCAATATGTCGTTAAAGTTGGATTCCTTCTTTGTTGGTGCTAACAGTTGTGGCAAAGGGGCTCTGGACACAAAATCTGGCTTATGAGGAACTACATCGGGCTCTTTAGAGACTTCATCAGTCTCAACAACTACTGGCTCAGAAGGGTGAACTACAGTATGTTCACTATCAGACATAGTTACGTTGTTGTCTACCACTTTACCATTCCTAAGGGTTCTAATTGCATTCACATGATTTGATGATTTCTCAACAGAAGATACTTCATGAACTCCTCTAGGATTGGGTTGGGTCTGACTAGGAAACCTACCTTTTTCTCTTTCTCTCGAAGACTCATCGATTTGACCAACCTGGGTTCGTAAATCATTAATAGCCTAAGAGTTAGCCTGGATCATCTTTTTATTGTCTTCTAAATTTTGTTCAACCGATTGCTGAAACTATAAATCTCTTCCAAGGTACCATTCTTTCTGTAAAGTTCTGAGTTAATGAGGCGACAAACTTTGCTAAACTCATGATCGTCTTATCTATCGGATTCTGAACTTGTGCCGGTCCAGAAGGATTCTTAGTATAACCAAAACCTGGGGGAACCTTAGAATTACTAGACTGACCTTGACTCTGGCCCTTAGACCAAGAAAGGTTGGGATGGTTTCTCCAACCAGGGTTATAGGTTTCTGAATAAGGGTCAAACTTCTGATGATTATCAAATCTAGTGTTATTATAAAGAGCATGGGCTTGCTCTTCAATAGTCTGTCCTTCCCAAAATGGCTTGGGATCAATCCTACAACTAGATTGACTCAATTCTAAAGCTTCTAACCTTTTTGATATAACTACTATTTTGGAATCTGATTCAAAAGATCCTTCTACCCTATTGACATTTCCTCTACTTAGAAGAATTATTTTCTGGGGCTCCCTACTGTTTTCCTACTGCTGGTTTTTTTTGGCGATTTCATTCAAAAATGTCATCGCACCATCGACAGTTTGATTTTG